>CANXYC010621278.1:0-78097 GCA_948193065.1 Aleurites moluccanus | reverse complement strand
ATATATATATATATATATATAGGTTTTCTGTATTTGAACTGCTGAGCGGAGGTACAATTGTAAGTCTTATTTTGAGAGTCTTAGAACAGTAAACTTGGTGGCCATACTCCTGTTCATTCAACAGTAATTTATTTTTATTTTTATTTACAAAAATAAATTTAGATCCGTTCTTTTGTAGAACCACATCTCTTTCAAACTCTTCTACCTCTGATTCTTTAAAGTTCAAAAGGATAATTAATAGTGAGGAGATCACTATTGAACATTTTTCAAAACAGATTGATAATTAGGATATTCCCAGGGTTCAACAAAAACAAATTTATGAATCTTCAAAATTTCCAAAACTCTTCAAAACTGATTTCACAATCAAAATTGAGGAGAGAGACATTCAAATTTCAAAACCCTTTGAAGAAATCTGTCATGACCCAGTTTTCCGGACTGTGACGATTCTAGGGCATGGGAAATGCCAATGGCGACCGGCACTCGTAGAACCCAATACCATATGCTCAGTCTATAAACCTCAAGTAATTATTCATTTTAATTAATTACCATCCATTATGCAATTCTCTTATTCATTCTGTTATTCTGTCAAGCATTTTGCAGTTGGCTGTAACATTCACATATCACATAATAAAACCATTATATAACTCATAATATAATTATCATCATATCATTCACAATATTCATCTCCTAACTAACCCATACATACCCATGGAGCAGCTAGATAAAGAAACCTCAAATATAAATACAGTAATCCAGAAATATACAGGATAGACTGAATCATAAATCCATGGAAGACAGACGTTGGGATTCTGTAACCTACTCCTTTCCCAAAATGGTTAAACAATAAAAAAAGGTGAGTATAGATGATACTCAATGAATTTACATGCATCACAATGAAATATAGCTCAAATAAAAGTTTACACATGGTAAAAAATCATGGTACAGTGTAAGTCATATAAATTACATAATTAGTATCAATGAACAATAGGAATAGCAAAGGTCATATCCAATCAGGGAAATCAATATGAAAAGACAGATAAAGGGCCATGAACTCGTAGACTATGTGTAATCACATAGTTGATCACATATCACATAGACATAAGACTGATCAGGTCCTATGGCTGGAACCAATAACCCTTCCCAGCTAGGGCATCAATATCAATGTGTATATTGCCGACAGTATGTACCCACTACCTTGTCGGTGAGGCAGCTCTGTCAACCACATTTAGGCCAATAGAAAAAAATAACATATCAATAGATACTATTATACAACAATGGTACCATCACTGTCAATATGGTTAATATCAATCAAATTACATAGAAAATGGATCAATGGCATAATGAAATACAATAATTAAGCAAGGATACATGTTATAGTAAACAATAATGGTATGGAACAAAAGTTGGTTCGGTGGCCGAAATTGGTAGGTCAATTAGCATACCAATGTCGCTGGCGACAATAGCATTTAATTGGTAGGCTTATGGCATGCAAACCAATAGGCCAATGGCAAATGAACTAGGCATTTCATCAAACACTTGGTGGGCATACAATGGCAAGCCAATAGGTTAGGTTTGGTGGCAAATTTGGCTTGCCCAATCAAAGCAACATCAAACCGCATTGTCCAACAAAGCAAAGGTAACAAAGAAACAATATTAAACAATGTTAAAATGGATCAAATTGGCTAGTAATTATCATAGAAAATCAAGCAAAATCGAAGGCATTTTTGGTCCATTATGGTTCGGCCACAAAGGGGTTTTCACCAAAGGGTTCAATTCATCAAATCAATGATACAATCAAGTTAAATGATGCAATGTAAACTCACCTAATGATCCAAATAGCCAATGCACTTGCCATATTCACCAATTCCACCGAAATCCCAAATTTAACTTACTTTGAAAACGCAACTTGCAAAATCTCCAATTCTACATCAAATTAACCATCAATTAGCTATCCATCCATATCCAATTAACCATTTCTAATATCAATTAGCAATTCCTAATACTAATTCAACATATCATCCTTTACAACTTCAATTTACCAACACAATTTAGGAATTCCATCAAATTAGCAACAATTAAAGCAATTAAACATATTACCCATTCAATTCAACCTAAATAAACACTAAATCATCAATCAAATGAGACAAAACAACTTCCTTACCTCTAAACCCAAAATGGCCGAAATCTTCATGAAGTTTTTTCCTCCCAATCCTTTGCTCTTTCCTTCAAATTGATGGTAGAAATGTGTTTAGCTAGGTTGATTTGCTATTTTTCCACAAATTTCCTAAAGAAAACTATAAAGAAATGAAGAAATGGAAGATGGAGAAGGAGAAAGGAAGGTCACAGCAATGGTGGATGGAAGAAATGGAGAAGACAACTGAAATGGTGATGTCCATATAAGACAAACTCAAATGGCAAATTACAACTAAATCCCTCAAGTTTCATCCTTTACACTTTGGTCCTTAAATCTTCTGTAATTTATTTTGACAATTCTGTCAGGATTTAAATATCAGAGTGGGGAATGTATAAGCTTATTTTAATTTATCCTTATTTATAAAAATGATTCTGGAGTCATTCTGTAACTCCGACCGACCACTTTTCACTATTCACCTTGAATTTCCCTTTATTTACCAAAATACCATTACTTACTTTTTCAGTGTTCCTAAATGATTTTCACTTCTTTCTTTTTACTAAAATTAGACATAATTTATGGTCATCTTTTACCCCCAAATCAACTTCAAAAATTCTTCAGTTGACCAGACTGCTTATTTTTCGGCAATATTCCCGACACCGCCAATTTCCGGAAAAATGTCAAGTTTGCTTTCTAACTGTGTCTCTAAAATTATTTCCCATCATTTCAAGACTAATGGACCACATACTAAGAATTAATTCATGCACATAAGTTAGGAATTTATAGGGTATTACAAAATCCAACTTCTTTCTTCAAAGTCTCTTCAAAAACATAGGGATAGATCCTATAAGTACATAAATATAGGATTAGTCTAGGTAGGTATTAAACCCTTAACTAGAGAAGGATTAGATACCTCAATCTTAGCAAACCTAAAAGATGCTAGGTTTTTCAACTTTACTGATTCTTTGTTAGGAACTGTAGAGTCTAGCCTTAACAAATGACCGATCAGCTTTAGTTGTTATCCAAACATAACTATCTCCTTAAGTGATAAAAATATTTTAAAGAGTATAGTTCTTCAAATTAAGACTCATAACTATAAAATGCTTGCTAGATCCATTCCAATAGCATTAATTTTCAAAATTCATTACAAGGCAATAATTTCTGCTTTTGCCTCAAAACACATCCAACACTCACCAAAAAGAGAAACCCTTTTGCTTCAAACTGACCTTTCAAAAGCCAACACTGTCATTCCAAGAAAAATTCAATGGAAAGATATTACCCTACCAGAAGATTGGACTTTAGAAGGAGCTACACAACCTGAAGCTCCAAAATAGACTGAACCCAATTCAGATCTCAGAAATATAACCCAATTTTTTGATGGCAGTATTAAATTCACTTTTGCCAGAAAATCAACTTCATCCAGGTTTTCTGACAGTGCGTCTACCTCTTCAACTATTGACATAGGAAAAGTATCCCAACTTCCCTCTGTCATATATGCCCCCATACACTTCAAAAGAACCTATACAAACAGTTCAAATCGTTCAGCCAAGGTATTCTACATCTGATATACCCAGATATACCAGAGAGATACCCAGTTCTATACTTCAAAACGTTGACTATCAGATAAATATACCAAGACCAGTATATACTGATAGCCAGTCTTCAAACCAAGAAGAAGAACATGAATCCCCACCTTCTTCTCCCACACCCTCTACTATCACCCAAAACATTGAGGCATAAAAAAAAATGTCCTTGAAAAGGATTTTCAAATTAATAAAAAACTTCTCCATGAAGATTTTTATTCAAAAAATAACAAATCAAAGAAAATTTGGTTTTTTTAAAACTTCTTGAAAGTCATAAATGAAATTCAAGAAAAATATTATGCTTTTTGTAATGAGCATAAAGTTTAAATCAGGTTTTTTTATTGGTTTGAAATTTATGCAAATCAAAACAATATTGCATATACTTTTAAAATTTCAAGCAAATCTGTTAATCCTGTCACCTCTAGGAATAAATTCTCAGAATGAAAGTTAGATGGTCAAATTATTCAGTCTGAATACCCTCCTTTTAGAAAAATTTATATTCCTTATGGTGAACATGAGATAGATGTCGTGCCCTTCAAAAAAGTTCAGGATGAAGATTGTAGAAATCTTAAGAATATTGTCATTCAGAACAACTTTTCAAATGCCAATCTCCAAACAATAGGAAAACAATTGACTATGATAGAGAGCCAGATCCAAAAGTCAGTTGTCTCCTCTACTATTGTTTCCAAACCTATAGGATTATAAGACAAAAAAACTAAAAAATCCAGTCTTCAAACCCTTTCAAGTTTCAAAAAATAGTCAACAATATTTTCAAACCAACAAACTTGAGTTTGTTCATGCCTTTAGAGACATTCAGAGTAGGATAGGGCAAACCTCTACTTCTCAAAATACCTCTGAATCCTATAGACATATAGCACTTGAAACTCCTTAATTCAGGAACGTCAGTGCTATAGAACAAAACCAAGCAACTTCTAATGAAAAAGCTTTCAAACAGGAAGAAATTCCTCAAATCAGTAGACCGACCTGGCAGAATCCTATTCCTAGGATTACAGCTCTAGACTTAGGGCTAGAAAATAGACCCAGTATCTTAGCTCAATCTATATTCAATGCCTCATTTGTCTACAAGCAGGACTTAGATGGTATGTCTGAATATAACATCCTTAGTTTACTCCAACAGATGACAATGGCAGCAAATGCCTATAGGACCCAATTAGGAACCTCGGATAAACCAATTGTTAAACTCCTAATAGCTGGTTTTTCCGGACAGCTAAAAAGATGGTGGGATTATTATCTAACTCCACACCAACAATAAGAAATTTTAGGTTCAATCAAAACCTTTGAAGATGAAATACCTTTTCTAGATGATTTAGGTAACACTATAGAAGATGTGATGTCAACCTTAATCCTAGTAATATCATTCCATTTCATAGGAGATCCTTCACACCTCAAAGACAAAAATAGTGAGCTCCTTAGCAACCTTAGGCGTATGAAGCTTAATGACTTTCAAAATTACAAAAATACTTTTCTGACTAGAGTAATGCTTAGGGAAGATTCAAACCAACCATTTTTGAAAGAGAAATTCCTAGCAGGACTACCTAAAATTTTAGGAGAAAAAGTCAGAAACTATATCAGACAAGCCTTTGGTAACCAAATTCCTTATGGCCAGTTTACCTACAGAGGACTAATTATTTTAATCTAGAAGGAAGTTCTTAGGATTTGCCAAAACTTGCAGCTCCAAAAACACCTTAAGTGGGAAATGAAACAAACTAGAAAGGAACTAGGAAGTTCCTGTCAACAGTTTGATCCAAACCTCACTAAGAATTCAAAACCTTGTAGTGGTCAGTGTAATAAACAGAGAGACTACTATAAAAGATCCAAATCCAATTCAAACTATAGAAAGTACTTTCAACCTAAAAATGAGAATTACTATATAAAACCCTCTTTTTTTAAGAAGAATTCAAAGCCTTACAAGAAGTCCTAATCTAGGGCAAAATCCAAGCCTAGGACAGACTTTAAGGACATCACCTACTACAAAAGTGGTAAAAAAGGACACACCTTAAAATTCTGTTGATTGAATACCAGAATACATGAACTTCAACTAGATTAAGAAATCATAAACAAAATCTTAGTCCTATTAGTTAAGTCTCCTGAGTCTAAATACTCCAATTCTTCATAAAATAAAAAACCCCTTCAAATAGATGAGTTAAGCATCTTTTCTTCCAGTTCAAAAATAGAGTCCAGTTTTGAAACGGATTTTGAAGAAAATACAAATTCAAAAACTATTAATATGCTTACAAAAAGTCAAGAAGCAATTCTTGATGCAATTAAGTATATTAATGATCCACAAATCCAAAAAGAATGTCTAGACAAGCTTTTAAAATCTTTAGAAGAGAAACCAAAGCCTGTTGAAAGACCTTCTCTCTTACCCTCTACTAGTAGAAGTAATTATGACCTTAAAACCATTTTGGATAGAGGAAAGAAAACCAAAAAACCTGTAACAAATGTGCAGGATCTTCAAAAAGAGATTAAAGATATAAAATCATAACTCAAATAGCTTAAAGAAAAGCAGAAAAATGATTCTGAATATCTTCAAAATCTCATTTCAATCCTAAGTGTTGATTCAAAAAATGAAATAGATTCAGATGATCAATTAGAGAATCTTGAATCTCCAAACCTGGAAGATTTGGAAACTGTTCCAGAAATTCTAGAGAATTTTATAAATGTTTTAAGAGAAATCACTTCTCAAAAATATTTAATTCAAATCAAAATTATTTTTTCAAATGATTTTCAATTGGAAACAATTGCACTATTTGATACAGGGGCTGATCTCAATTGTATCAGATATGATTTGGTTCCCAAAAGATATCATAAAACAACGAATGAAACTTTTTCAACAGCCAATAAATCCAAACTATCCATTGGCGGAAAAACTGAAGTTTCAGTGGTCAATGAAACTATTGCGTTAAAAAATATTTTTGTTCTTGCTAAAAACCTAAATCAAATGGTTATATTAGGGACCCCTTTTATCAATTTGGTAACTCCCTATAAAGTCACTGATGAATGAATTGTTTTCAAAATAAGAAAATCCAAAATAATTTTTCCTCTTATTGAAAGACCTAAAAAGAGGAATCTCAAACTTATAAAAGCACATTCCATTTATAACTTTGAGATTAATGCTTTAATAAAAGAAAAACAAACACATCTGATACATTTGCAACAAGATGTAAATTTTCAAAGAATTCAAAAACAAATCCAAAACAATTTTATTCAAAATAAAATTTCAAACTTTCAAAAAATAATTGAGCAGGAAATTTGTTTAGATCTTCCAAATACTTTTTGGAGCAGAAAACAATACATAATTGATCTGTCTTGTGAATAAGATTTTGATGACCAATAAATTCCTACCAAAGCCAAACCTATTCAAATGAATAGAACCCTAAAACAATATTGTAGGGCAAAAATTCTAGATTTAGAGTCTAAAGGCTTGATTTCAAAATCCATATCACCATGGTCTTGTGTAGCTTTCTATGTCAACAAAAATAGTGAAATAGAAAGAGGAATACCTAGACTAGTGATAAATTTCAAACCTCTAAACAAGGCTTCAAAATGGATTAGGTTTCCTATTCCAAACAAAAAAGACTTGCTTTCAAAACTGCATTTAGCTTTCATATTTTCAAAATTTGATATGAAATCTAGTTTTTAGCAAATTCAAATCCATCCTAAACATAGATATAAAACTACATTCACAGTCCTTTTTGAATAGTATGAGTGGAATGTCATGTCTTTTTGCCTGAAAAATGCTCCCTCAGAATTCCAGAGGATTATGAATAACATTTTTAATCCTTATTCAAAATTTTGTATTGTCTATATTGATGATGTATTAATTTTTTCAAGCTTAATTGAACAACATTTCAAACACCTACAGACATTTTTTTCATATTACAAAGAAAAATGGTCTTGTAGTTTCAAAATAAAAAATTTTACTTTTTAAAACACGTGTTAGGTTTTTGGGTCATTACATAACTCAAGACACCATAACACTAATTGAGAGATCCCTTGCATTTGCGTATAAGTTTCCTGACAAAATCTTAGATAAAACTCAGTTGCAAATGTTCTTAGGAAATCTGAATTATGTTTTGGATTTCTGTCCAAATATTAACTGTCTAGCAAAACCATTGCATGATAGGTTAAGAAAAAAATCCAGTACCATGGTCTGACCATCATACTAGGATTGTTGAAAAATTAAACATCATGTTCTAGAAATCCCCTGTCTGCATATGGCTGATCCCTTAGCTCCTAAAATAGTAGAGACTGATGCATCAGATATATGATATGGTGGAATCCTAAAACAAGTTCAAAATGGGTGGGAATGCATAGTCCAATTCATATTTGCACATTGGAATGATTGTTAAAAGAATTATTCTACAATAAAAAAAGAAATTCTTTCAATTATTTTATGCATTTCAAAATTTCAAAGTGATTATTAGAATCAAAAATTTCTTTTGAGAATTGATTGCAAATCGGCAAATAAAGTTTTACAAAAAGATGTTCAAAATATTACTTCATAACATATTTTTTCCCGATGGCAAGCAATTCTTTCTATATTTGATTTTAAAATTGAATATATAAAAGGATAAACAAACTCAATACTAGACTTTCTAACCCGAGAATTTCTTTAAAATAGGCCCTAATACCGAGAAAGTCCAAAGACAAGGGCAAAGGCCCAATTAAAGATTTAAACAAAGGTGAGGCCTCGAGCCAAACCCAAAAATCTTGAAAACCTTCCTCTGTCCAACCCATTAAGTCATGGGCTGACATGCTTGAGGAAGAACAAACTTCAAAATAGGGTCAAATCTCTAAAGAGATCCAAATTCAAATCTGGGTTGAATAGCTCATCCAGAGTCCAGAATTGATTCTAGCACTTCAAAAAGTCCAACAGGCCCAAACATCATAGGTCTCCTCTTCAAAACCCTCTTCCTCATGAGAGGACAAAGGTAAAGAAATTCTTACTATTTCAAAAACTGAGATGATTTTTTCCGTCCAAAATCCCATCTCAAAATATTTCAAATTCTCCAAATGTTTCTGAGATTGTTATTTCAAAGAAAAAACAGTTTTTGAAAACCAACAAATATTTGGAGAAAAATCATTTTGAAAATATTTTACCAATGGAGGATGGATTCTTTATTGAAAATCCCTCTAAGGCAGTTTCAAATTTATTTTCAAAAGGATGGTATTTCAAACCATGGGACAAAACAAAACCACAATCCTATTACCTATCCATTTTGGAAGTAACTAGCTCAGCCAAATTTAAACATTTCAAAAAATACCTGGACCAACCATACCCATCCTATTCAACCTGCACCATTCAAAACATTCTTCATCCAAAAGAATAGGGAAAAGACTTAAATAGATCAAGAACTTTTTCAAATGACCTCCATACTAGAATTAACCATTGTGACCTCTACAACAACTGGGATTACCAGCAGGCATGGTTTAATTCTTTTTATGTTCAAAATAAAGGTAATAGCCATTCTTGATTATTTTACTTTCACAAAAATTTTCAAACTACGTCTCTGCCCTTTTGGTTCATTCAATGGTGAAATTATTTTGGAAATACTCCAAAGACTATGATTCCAAAACTTCAACCTTGTTTTGAACTGTTTAAAAAATCATACAAACCTTTAAACACAGAAAAAAGATTTCACCCTTTTCTTCTTTTTTGTTCAAAATTCTTTTTGCCCTGGGTATGTATTTGATATTTTCATTATAATCATACACAGGATGGACAATGCATCCTCATCAGAAGATTCAAAGTCATGTGGGGTTCTTTCAACAACAAAATTTCAAAAATTCTATCAAAAATTGGCTAGTTAAGAATAATTGCCTTTTGTGCCCTCCTGAAACCACAAATTTCTTGGTACAGAGATCTTTTGGTCTTTCAAAATTAGCCTTTGCATAAAATAAGGACGATTTTTATGATATGATTCAACAAATGTTGTATAATAAGTCTTCCTCTTCAAAACCAATGTCTTCCAACTCAAGCTCTTCTTCTGAGCCTATTCTTGACTTAGGAGATGACAATGAAGATAACTGTTTTGGTATTCTACCACCAATCAAAAGGTACCTTTTCAAAATTCATTGTAAAGGTTTTTCTGCCACCTCATTAAGGTAGGATGTAAAAAAAATGGTAAAAATTATTTTTACTATCTTTGTATTTGTAAGTTTTATTTTCTGCCAACACTACAGCAGTCAATTTGTCTGCCAACACTACAATAGCCGACAAGAATAAAAGATCTACAATGTAAGGCATCTACTTTTCAAAAGAGATAGGAAAAGCTACACTCTTCATATGTAAAGTTTGAAAAAGCAAAAGCATGACATTATTGCTAGTCCTTTCTTTCAAAACCTGTCTATTTTATTTTTCTACTTAAAGCAGACAGTTTCACAATAAAAGCATAATCAAGTTTAGCAAAAAAGAGAGTTCTTGAGAGAAAAAACCTCTAAGTACTAAAAGTTTCCCCTTTTAAACTTTTATATCAATATTTTGTAATTTTCAAACTATCAATATAAGGTATTTGATACAATTGAATTTCTTCAAGCATTCATCCATTTTAAGTAGCAGACGTATACTCTGTGCTTCTCTTCATTAAGGATCCTGCACAATAGATATCTGTGAAAAATCTATTCATTTTTATATTTCTATTTTATTAATTTCTATTCATTTTTATATTTCTGTTTTATTAATATTGTTTTCAATACTGTCTTTCATTCATTGTTGGTTGCCCCTTTGATCCTGGATACTAGACTTTATATATATATATATATATATATATATATATATATATATATATATATATATATATATATATATATATTAATTTAAAATAAAATATTTTTAATAAAAAAAATTAAGATTTTCACACTCTAAACATAACATGTGGCAAACAATAAAATAGCATCTATAACCATTCTCTACCATAATCATAATCGTCATCAACCTATCATATAATCATCCAAAATATATTCAGTTGTTCACAATGGATCAAAGGCAAAAGAAATCTTCTATCCAAAATAAACAAGTGGCAACCCCAAAATAATTCATCATAATATAATTATAAACCATCCAGAATATTATAGAACTTTAAGAGTATTGTATGTCCCAAAATAATAATCAACATCCAAAATAACTGGAGTTTATACTTAGATAAGCTACTTGGAGGAAGGAAATCAATAAACTCTATCTTAGGTCTCTGGACCAACAACTCTAGCACCTAAAACCACAATAAATTGAGGGTGAGCCTTCAACTCAATGAATTATGCATATGTCATACTTATAGTTCAGAATCAAAGTTGAGATTCGAAAGCAATATCTATATCTAGATATATAAGAAATAAACAGAGACTCATATACACATCAGAGTCATGTATTAGAGGATGACTGCAATGAATGGCATAATGCATATATATACATATGATATAAGTTATGCAATGTAAATGTCAGAACAACAGAGAACAGAATAAAAGTCTAATGACATCCGTACAGAACATGAGTACTACGATCTTCATACAGAGTACATGTGCTTATGCTAACACATGCCTAGAGAAACTTTGTCCCCTCTAGGAAGGACCCTAACAAATTTGACTCTATCACTTAAGTCACTAGTACACAGTCTCATGATTTATCCGTTATAGGTAAGGCATTCTAACATAAGCGCATATTTGGGTTCATAATTTAGATATTCAATTTGTCAACAGATAGACCTCACTTGGTCTTATAACAGAATGATACAAATCATATTTTTATACAAAATAAATTTAAAGTCTAAATATACTCATAGATATATATTCAAAAGAAATTATTATTCCAAGGAATAATGGTCATATATACATACATATATAAGTAAAGATAACTTTTTTCAAAGAATCAAGCTTTTCACAAAATACATATGCATAACTCACCTTTAAAATGCAGAAACAACTCAGTATAAGCTCATAATCTCTTAGTCCAGCTCCAAATCAACCTATAGTTCAAGCAACAAACAGACTAAATGTAATTTCAATAAAAGAAAATTTAGGGTTTCCTTACCCAACATCATCCATGTCAAATTCTTACAATTATATACTCTAAGGTCCAAAGAGATAATAACCATACGTATAATAACCATTCTTTAACAACAAGTAGAGGTTTAGAGATAAAATTACTATTCACCAATTTGTCCTAATTCTCTAACCAACCATAATCAATAGCCATAAATACAAATACTTACTATCCATAACTCATGAATAACTTATCTAACAACCTATAACTTCAATCCATAATAAAATATAAGTTTAGAAGAATTTACCTTAATTCTTTTCAAGAGGAAATCTTGAAGGATTAGCTTGGAAAAAGGTTGTAGATGCCACTTGAAGTGTTTATTTGTAACAATAGTGTATTAATTAGAGTACTAATGCCTTAAAAAATAGATATAAGAATTTAGAGTTTGATAGGTGAAGAAATGGAGAAGAAAAGAAGAAAATAACTCAGTTACAGACTAAAAAAATGAGGATCTGCCTCAAATATTTTATAGACTCTCGATGTACTGTTCAAGATATTGTTACTGAAAAGATGACCTCACAGCACTCAATAAACTGGCTCTACCTTAAGCTGTAGATGTCCAAATGATTTTCTATTTCTTCCATCTTAAACTAGAAATTATGGTTACAATATATTAAAAATTCAGCTAAAAAGACAAACTACACAAATTATGTTAAATTTTCAAATTGCACTCTGCTTCTCTATGCTACTGCTACTGCGAAACTGGAAAACCTTCCTCGGCAGCTCGCACTAAACTACTTTGCCCTTGAGCTAAAAAAACTCCAAATGGTTCTTTTTCTCACTTAAACTAGACATCTGATTCTCCAACATATCCAAAATTCAGCCTAAAAGGAAAACTATACAGTTTATGAAAAATTTATAAAACTTACTCACTATTTTTATTTCCAAGCTAAATACCTTCTTTGACAGCTCACACTAAACTGCATCGCCTTTGAGCTAAGAACTCCAAATTGTTTGCTTCATTATCTCATCTAAACTAAACAATTAATTCTCCAACATATCAGAATTTCAACTTAAAAGGCGAAGTATATGATTTATGGAGAATTTTCAAATTTTGCCCTACTTTCTTGTAATTTCTGTCTAGGCAGCTCTAACTTAACTTCCACAACCTAAAGTTACATTTATCCAATTGACTCATACATTTACAGACATCTAACTAACACATATATGAACATTTTTTATTTTTACACTTTTGGCTCAATAAGCTTTTAAGGTTCTCAAAAATAAAGAACGACGTCAGAATACCTACAAAAGTAGTAAACTGAACCAATCCTAGTAGAGGAAGAATATCTCCTCAGCCAAAAATAATTTTACAAAAGTATTTTATAGGCATATAGATGAGACATAAATCTACAACTTTGTATTTTATAAGCATACAGATGAGATATAAATCTATAACTTTCATGTTTAATACTTTTCCGAATTTATTTTTTAAGGTTATAAAAAATGATCTGCAAAATTCTACTCACTCACATACCCTACAATTCTTAATACCCTTGAAACCACCAATTTCACTTCTATCATCAAATCAAACTCAACAATCTTATAATATCTAAACCTCCAATTTACACTTCAAATATTCTAAACAGACCATGCTAATAAAATTTAGGATATAACAAAATAGAAATCAAATTCAACATTGCTAAAAAATAAAATCATTCAAAAAAAAAAATAGAATTTAATTCCAACACAACTCAAAACTCAAACAAAGCAAATAAAGGGTGTTACATTCTCTCCTCCTAAAAAAAAATTCATCCTCGAATTTACAAAACTTACCTTAAGCATAAACAATTGAGGATACTTAGTTTGAATATTAAGTTCACTCTGCTAAGTACATTCTTCCATCAATTGATTTCTCCAAAGAACTTTCACCATCAATATATCCTTATTTCGAAGTCTCTTAACCATTCTATCAACAATGGCTATAGGAACCATACTTGCGAAGCATATATATATGAAAAACTGGGTGCATACTATCTAGGTCCGACAGAAGTGCCAAACGATAAGAGGCATCTCCAACCTTATCCAAAATCTCAAAAGGTCCAATATATACTTGAGATAACTTTCCTTTCTTTCCAAATCTCATAACACCTTTCATTGATGATATATTCAAAAAGACCTTATCACCAATGAAAAAATGAAGATCCTTTCTTTTAGGGTTGGCATAACTCTTCTGACGACTAAAAACGGTTCTCAACATTTTTTAAATCAGAGGTACCTTTTCAGATGTGTATCGGATCAAATTAGGTCCTTCTCAATGAACTTTTCTCCTATCTCATCCCACAAATGAGAGATTTATATTTCCTCTTATACACAGCTTCATATGGTGCCATCTTAATAGTAGAGTGATAACTGTTATTATAGGCAAACTAAATTAAAGATAGATGCTTATCCCAATTCCCTCCAACTCAAATCAAATCCCCATATCATGTAGATTTTTCATTTCTTTAACCAATGGTCATTTATACACCTATATATGAGCCAAACTTCCCAGAGATTTCCAACTTAAGGCATCTACTACAACATTAGCCTTTACCCAAATGATACAGAATCTCACAATCATAATCCTTAAGCAACTCCATCCATCTTCGATGCCTAAGGTTCAGATCTTTCTGTTGAAAGATATACTTTAAGCTTTTGTGATCCATGTAGATCTCACACTTCTCACCATACATATAGTGCCTCCAAATCTTTAAAGAAAACACTATTATAGCCATCTCTAAATCATGGATTGGGTAATTCAACTCATGCTTCCTCAGTTGATGAGAAACATAGGCTATTACCTACCCATTTTGCATCAAAACACAACCACATCCCATTCTCAAAGCATCATAATAAATCACAAAACCACCCTTACCAAAAGGTAGTGCTAGAATTGAAGTAGTAGTTAAACAAGTTTTTTTCTAGTGAAAACTATCCTCACAATCATCATATCACTAATACTTAACTTGCTTCCGAGTGAGTTTACTCAAAGGAATAATTATCTTGGAGAAATCCTGCATAAATCTCTTATAGTACCTTGCTAAACCAATAAAACTCCTAACTTCAGTTACATTAGTTGGTCTAGATCAATCCAGAATAGCATCAATCTTCTTCGAATCCACATAAATCTCTTCTTTGGAAATTACATGCCCTAAAAAAAAAAACTCTATCCAGCTAGAAGTCATACTTGGAGAATTTAGCATAAAGCTGGTGTTCCCTCAAAGTATGCAGAATTGGACTCAAATGTACTTCATATTATTCCTTACTCTTAAAATACACCAATATATCATCAATGAACACAATTTGAAGAATCTATTCATTAAATCTATAAAAGTAGCAGGTGCATACGTTAACCCAAACGACAAAACCAGAAACTCAAAATGACTATATCTGGTCCTGAATGCATTCTTCAACACATCTTCCTTCTTTATCATCAACTGATGATAACCAAACCTCAAGTCAATCTTAAAGAAATAACTCGCTCCTTGTAACTAGTCAAAGAAGTCATTAATCAGAGGAAATGGGTACTTATTATGAATTGTAACTTTATTGAGTTGCCGGTAGTCGATACACAATCTCATAAAACTATCTTTCTTTTTAACAAATAAGACCAAAGCACCCCAAGGCGAGATACTAGGTCTTATGAACCCTTTATCCAGTAACTCTTATAGTTGCAACTTTAGTTCTTTCAATTCAATCGGAGCCATATAATACAGAGGTATCAAGATCAGATTAGTACCCGGAAGTACTTCAATGCTGAACTCTATCTCTCTATCTGGTGGCAAACTAGGCAATTCCTCTGGAAACACATCTTTAAACTCATTCACAATAGGAATCTGATCAATATCTTTCACTCTTTTATCAATGTCATGCCAAATATCCTTGACAACACTTCTTTAACAATCTCCTCGACCTAATGGCGGATACCAAGTTATAAGGAACCTCACTTGTCTCCCCTTGGAACTCAAATTCTTCTCTCGAAGGTGGCTTAAACACAATCTTCTTCCTATTATAGTTAATAATAGTAAAGTATTTGGACAACCAATCCATATTTAAGATCACATCAAACTCTAACACTGGCAATTCAACCAAATCTACCTTCAAACTTTTGCCATTATGGCTCACTTAACAAGAAGGATAAAACTTATTCACCTCTATTTCCTCCTCTAAGGGAGTTGAAACAACTAATACACAATCCAAAAACTTACATGCAACAAACAATTTCTTTGCAAACATAGAAGAAACAAAAGAATGTGTGGCACTAGAATCAAACAAAACTCGTGCATTCAGAGATTAAATAGGAACAATACCTGTCATAACTATGTTTGACTATGCCTCTACCTCTGCCCATAAGTGCATGCCCTGTAGTCTAACCCACTGTTTGACTAGAACCCCTACCAGTGTCCTAACCTCGAGCCATACCACCTCTACCAAACTGAATACCATTACCTCATCCCTTATCTATCTGAACTATAGAATGGAAAGCCTAAGGCCTATCAATATAAGAAGTTTCGGGACAATACTTTATAAAATGGTATGGATGACCACATCTAAAACAAACACATGTCTCCTTATAGCATTGCCTCGAATACTTCTTCCCATATATAGGATAAAAAGGATTTGAACCTCAAGGAGTTGAATAACTGATAGTAGCATAACTCATTTGTGTAGTAGGTCTCAAAACATTTTGCCTCGGTTGGGATCTACTTGACTGACCCCCAGAACGAACTTGTGGTGCAACCTGAATAGAAACTCTCATACTTTTTACACCACTCTCATCCTTACTGAATTTGGATGAACTTTCTATTTTTGCCTTTGTTTTCTACTCTCTAACAGACCTTGCTTCAATTTCTCTATTCTTTATAACTTTCACCTTATCTACCAGTGTGAAAAAGGAATCAAACTCTTGGACTGATAAAATCTTGAACAATGGGGTCAACAATCCTCTCCAGATCTAATGGATTTGCACTGCATTATCAAGTACTAGAGCAAGAGCAAACTTACTCAAATTGCTAAATTTGTTAGCATATTTAGATACAAACATATTAAGAGTCTGTACAAACCTCTCAAAGTCCAAGGCTCTAGCCTCTCTAACTGATTCTGGAAGAAACACATTCAATACAAGCTCCCTGAAATGGGTCCAAGTAATATCCTCATTACCTCTAAGTAGACCAGAAATATTTCTCTTGAACTAGTCATTGGCATCACCCTTCATAAGGTGACCAGAAAATTTCACAGCTCTCCTATCTAGAACCCTTAGAATCTATGATTTATCTTCCACTTCTTCCAAGAACTCAGTAGGGTCTACCTCACCCTTGTATTCGATTGGCTTAAGCTTAAGAAATTTTTCAAAAGATACTTCCTCGACATGCGAAACTAAAAGTGGCTGAGGAGGAGCAACTAGAGGAGCTACTAGTGCTACAGATGGTGGTGGGGCTGGAGCCACCTATATTAGAGGAGCATGTTGCCTCTACTGGGGAATATACTCAGGTATCATCTCATAATTTCTCTCCAACCACTCAAATCTCTGAGCCATATCCAATAGAGGTGCTGAAGGAACCTCATTATCCCTCATTCGACCAACAAAACTGATAGTAAAAGGAACATCTCTCCTAGGATGACCACGTCCTCTGCCTCTACCACAATCTTGTCTAAGAGGCATATCAAAACTGATAATAGAAATAAATGATTCAAATTTAGATTAGACGAAAATTTAGATTCACAACAAGGGATAACGGAATATTGATGAGACAAGATTCATATGCTCCATAATTTTCCTAATTAGACTCATTGCCACAAATTAATTATAAATTCAAACCTAATCTTTAATACCACCCAAAACTAAAGATGCGATGGTCCTGGGACATAGTTAGGTTTAAGGCCACCAAAGACATGTAGAACCCTTAAACATAACCTGTGGCATACAACATAATAACATTTATTACCATTCTCAACCATAATCATAATCGTCATCAACCTATCATATAATCATCCAAAATATATTCAATTGTTCACAATGGATCAAAGGCAAATGAGATCCTCTATCCAAAATGATCAAGTGGCAGCCCCAAAATAATCCATCATAATATAATTACAAACCATCCAGAATATTATGGAGCTCTAAGAGTATTACAGTCCCAAAATAATAATCAACATCCAAAATAACCATAATCTATACTTAAATAAGCTTTTTGGTGGAAGGAAATCAAGAAGCTCTATCCTCGGTCTTCGGACAAACAACTCTAGCACTTAAAAACCACAATAGAACGAGGGTGAACCTTCAACTTAATAAATTATGTATATGTCATACCTGTGGTTTAGAATCAAAACTAAGATTTAGAAGCAATATCTATATCTACATATAACAAAAATAAATAGAGGCTCATATACACATCAGAGTCATGTATCAGAGGGTGCCTGTAAGGAATGGCATAATGCAGATATATACATAAGATAGAAGTAATGCAATGTAAATGTCAGAATAATAGAGAACATTACAAGAGTCTAATGACATCCATACAGAATATGAGTACAACAATCTCTATACAAAGTACATGTGTGTGCACTAACACATGCCCAAAGAAATTTTGTCCCCTCTAGGAAGGACCCTAATAAATTTGACTCTATCAGTTGAGTCACTGGTGTATACAGTCCCATGAATTATCCCTCATAGGTAACACATTATGGCATAAACACATATTTGGATTCATAATTTAGATATTTAATTTATCAATAGATAGACCTCACTAGGTCATATAACAGAATGATCTTGGTTATATTTATATACAAAATAAATTCATAATTTAAATATAATCATAGATATATATATTCAGAAGAAATTATTATTCCAAGGAATAATGGTCATATATACATACATATATAAACAAAAATAAGTTTTTTCAAAGAATCAAGCTTATCACAAAATACAAATGCATAACTTACCTCTAAAATGGAAGAACAATTCACTACAAGCTCAAAGACTCTTGGTCCAACTCTAAATCAACCTATAGTTCAAGCAACAAACAAACTTAAACACAATTTCAACAAAAGAAAATTTAAGGTTTTTCTTACCCAACATCATCCATGTTAAATTCTTACAATTATACACTCTCTAAGGTCTAAAGAGATAATTTATATACTTGTAATAACCATTATTTAAGAAAAAGTAGAGATTTAGAAATAAAGTTACTATTCACCATTTTGCCCTAATTCTCCAATAACCATAATCAATAGTCATAAATGCAAATACTTAATACCCATAACTCATAAATAACTTATCTAATAATTTATAACTTCAATCCATAATAAAATATAAGTTTTTAAGTATTTATCTTAATTCTTCTCAAGAGGAAATCTTGAAGGATTAGCTTAGAAAAAGGTTATAGATGCCACTTGAAGTGTTTATTTACAAAATTAGTGCATTAATTATAGTATTAATGCCTTAGAAAATAGATATAACAATTTAGAGTTTGATAGATGAAGAAATAGAAAATAATAGAAGAAAATAAATCAGTTATGGGCTAAAAAAAAAATGATGTTCTGCCTCAAATATTTTATAGACTCCCGATATACTGTTCATGTTACTGTTATTAAAAAGGTGACTTTGCAGCACTCACTAAATTGACTCTACCTTGAGCTACAGATGTCTAAATGGTTTTCTGTTTCTTCCCACATAAACTATACATGTAGGGATACAACATATTAAAAATTCAGCTAAAAAGGTGAATTATATAAATTATGGTGAATTTCTAAATTTTACTCTACTTTTCTGTGCTACTGCGAAGCTGGAAAACCTTCCTTAACAGCTCACACTAAACTGCTTTGCCTTTGAGCTAAAAAAAACTCCAAATGGTTCACTTTTTTTCTTCTCACTTAAACTAGACATCTAAAACTCCAACATATCCAAAATTTAGCCTAAAAGGTGAACTATAAAATTTATGGCGAATTTTCAAAATTTACTCATAGTTGTTATTACCGAGCTAAAGACCTTCCTTGTCAACTCTCACTAAACTACTTCACCTTTAAGCTATAGAACTCCAAATGGTTCTCTTATTTCTCTCACATAAACTAGACAATTAAGACTCCAATATATCCAAATTTCAGCCTGAAAGGCAAAGTATTCGATTTATAATAAATTTTCCAATTTTGTTTTTATTTCTTTTAAGTTCCATCTGGGCAGGTTTGACTTAGCTACATCGCCCTAGAGTTACAAGTATTCAATTAACTTGAAAATTTACAGGCATCTAGCTTATATATGAAAATTTTTCACGTTTACACATTTGGTTGAATCAGCCTCTAAGGTTCTCAAAAATAAAGAACAATATTAGACTACTTGTAGAAGTAGTGAACTGAACCAGTCTTAGTCAAGGAAGAATATCTCCTTACCCAAAAAGAATTTAACAAAACTATTTTACAAACATACATATGAGACATAACTCTACAACTTTTATGTTAACACTTTTTCAAATTCTTTCTTTAAGATTATGAAAACTGAACTGCAAAATTCTACTCACCTATAGACCCTATAATCCTTAATATCCTTGAAACCACCAAGTTTACTTCTATCATCAAATCAAACTCAGCAATCTCAGAACATCTAAACCTCCAATTTACACTTCAAATATTCTAAATAGACCATGCTAATATAATTTAGGATAGAACAAAATAGAAATCAAACTCAACATTACAACAAAACAAAATCATTCAGAAAAAATAGAATTTAATTCCAACACAACTCAAAACACATACAAAGAAAATAAAAGGTGTTACATATCCATACTCTCTCATACACTTAACAATTATGTAAGCTTTTCTTTCCCAATTCTTAATCTAGGTCCAACATGTTGAACCCAAACTGAGTGCCTGATGATACTTGTTTCGACTAATGGATGACCTTAAGGTTCGAAACTCGATTGAAAAACTCCATGAGGAAAGTGGAGTCATCTATAGGAACACATTAGAGAAGGGAATCAGATCTACAGGAACAACACATTTGAGAAAGGAATGGGATCCAAAGGAATGAAGTTTTATCTGCAACGGAGGAACACACAACTCCCATCCTATAACTCATTAAGAATGAGTAGAGTTGGCAAGATATAGGAAGAAGAACAAGCTTCCTCCAGGGTACTTCCTTATATCAAATAGCCAATGTCGAAAACATTCTAAAATCAGAGGTCACTGATGTGTAATCCAGACTTAATTATCAACTTTAACAATTTCCTTCAATTCATAAAAAAAAAGGGTTAGCAGTTAGAGACCTTTACAACAAGTCCCTAAAGCCATTTAGACAAAAAGATCTAATTCTGATTAGGCACTGAAACCTCCAATGTGAGAAAAATGACCTAGTGAACTCTAGTAGAAAGACTATGAGGCACTTTGTTGCTCGAGGTTTGGGATACGCAACCATGAGCTCCTACCCTAGCTCTAGCTTAGGACAACTCCTAACCTCAATTAGGCACCAAACTCTAGTTAGGCTATAAGACTTGCATGCAGTCATACAACCATACTTAGCTCCAGACAAACACAAAGACCTAACTTTAGTCAAGCATTCAGATGAATACGTCAGTTAGAAAAAAGGGACATGAGAGAATTAGCAAAGCTTCCTCTACAAAAATAAAGATTTGGATTTAGTTAGGCAGACATTTGAAGAAAACATTAAGAAAGGGTGACTTGTAACGAAACTGCTTACCATTGTGAAGATACAGCAAAAGACCTAACTCTAGTTAAATAAAAGACCTAACTTTGGCTAGGCAGCATACAAAGATGAAATGAAGTCTAAGTAGATGTTTGCGAGGCAATATGATCTTCTAGGGACATATTAAGTTCTAGATTTATTTATGCGTAAGTCCTAAATTAGGTTAGGTACTTCCAATAATCCTTACAGGCAGGGTAAAACCTCTTTACAAGGATCTATAAGACCTAAATAAGAATTAGATTCAATATCACTCACTAGAGGCATCACCACTAATCCCAAGTATAACAATAGGACCTATGCTCTAGTCAGGCATCACCCAAAGACCTACACTGAGACTATGCATCATCATTCAAAGACCTACACTATAACTAGGCATTATACAAAGACCTCTCAGGAAGGCACCACAAAGCCTTCTAATAGGACACTTTTAAGTCCTCTGCTATAGGATCCATAAAGCTTTTGGGATGGATCTATAGAACCTTCACAGGTAGGATATGACCTTATTAACAGGCTCTCTTAAGACTTGCTGCAAGTTGGGATAAGACCTTAATGTGAGGCTCTCTCGTAAGACTTTAAATATGGGTTGGCATAAGACCTCTCCTTAAAGCTCCGTAAGTCTTTACACATGGGCTTGGTAATACCTTCCCATATGGCTACACTAGGACATCACATTAAATAACTTAAGATCTAATTATAAGCTAGGGTAAGACCTCAATATGAAGCCTTTGAATGCAGGTAGGGTTAAGACCTTTCTGAAGGCTCCTTTAAGACCTTAAAATGCAAGCTGGATAAAAGACCTCTTAATGAGGCAACCTAAGACCTCTCTGCTAGACAACCTAAGACCTCTCCGCTAGACAACCTAAGACCTCTCCATGAGGCATCATAAGTCCTCCTTAAAAGGCATTCATCTTTGCATATTGCACTTAAGACCCTATTAAGATAGGCTTTTCCAAAGAACTCCTTTGTAGAGGTAAGCCTTTATGCTGACAGAAAAGAATAACCTTCGATGATGCAGAAAAAATAAACTTCTAAATACCCTATGAAGTCAATAAGACCAATGAAAACATACTCAACGCCACTCTAAGCAAAGCCAAAAAAGAAGGTGGGTAGAATCAAGATCCAACTCTAACAAAGTAAATAAGCATGAAAAAGACAGATCTAAAGTCACTCCAGGTGAAGTTAATAAGACTAAGGAGGGAAGACAAAGATCCAATCTCGACAAAGTCAATAAGATCGAGGAGGCTAGATTGTAAGTGAATTTCTAACTAGGAAATAACAATAAGACCATTAAGAACCTAGATAAAACAAGACTAGTTTTTGATAAGCAAGACAAATAAGATAGGCTCCAAAGGAAGAAAGCACACCACACATGTATTAAGCATGCATCTAAAAGATCACCCATTAGGCAACAACATAGATGCCAAAATAAGGGGAATGGTCAAGATCCAAAAGACTATCCTTCTCAGCAATGGGGCCTAGTCAAGATTTAGTCAGTCCAAACAAAAAAGGCATAATTAGCGACGCCTTTAAGGACACATATAACTTGGCATGCTTAAGCCAAAGAAGGCAAAAACCACCACTTCATTAAATAGTAAGGTTGTAATCCCTTTCAATCAAACATGCAAATTGAACAGTCACACACAAGTCGTGCTCAAACAAATAGGAGATAAATTCAAGTGATTAAATAGATTTTTCCCAAACCTCTACGGACAAATGGGTACACACTCATAAATAAATGGTCCTCTAATGAGAGAGGGAAAATATAAAGAGGAGTCCTCTAAAAAGAAAGAAAAAATAACGGTGGAGTGCCTATTGACAAAAGGAGGTGTAATTAAAAGCAGAAAGTTCCATAGATGAGAGAACATACTTATAAAATTTGAAGAATGACGAAGTTCCAAGGGGAGAATAAACTCTTTGTAATAAGTCTTATAGCCTAGGTATTGCATATCACTTATTTATTAGATTTTATTCCTTGCTTGAAAATCCATGTATAATAAGTAGTCCCCATATTTTAATGAATTATTTGGTTGTCTTGACTCATGGATGCAGCCTAAGAAAAGGGTGAACAACATAAATTCTTGTATTATTATTTTTGCTAATTTCTCCATGTAATTTTTATGCTTCCACATGCATAACAAGTAGTATCATAGTTGGTTATGATTTGTGAAATGAAGAGTTTTTTTTTAAGGTAAAGAAATTATGCAAGGATTTAAAAAGAAAAATTAAATTGATTGATGCAAGGTGGACAAAAAAAAAGGTTATGAAGATTGAATAATTGATTGAAAAATACGATTCAAGATTCAAAAATCAAAAATTTGATATAATTTGAGCCAAAGTAGAAATTATTGGGATTATCTCTTAAATTCCTAATTGGAAAAAAACTTCTATTTAGAAGAGAATTCCTATTAGATTTTTTACTTGGTAAACAAGTTTAAATTCTTTATAAGTAGGAGATCGATTTAAGAGATTAGATAAGTTACTCAAACCTTCAAGAAGAGAGGGATACACACTTATAAATAAAGGGTCCTTTAAGAAGAATGGAAAAAATTATGGAGAGGAATCCTCTAAGAAGAGACGAAAAATAATGGCGGAGTATGTATGATAAGAGGTCGGGTGTAATTAGAAGTAAAAAGTTCTATGGTGAGAACATACTCTTAAAGATCAAAGAGTAAGGAAGTCCAAATGGAAGAATAAGACTCTTTGCAATAACTCTTATAGTTTATGTATGGCATACAACTCATATATTAGTTTTTGGTAGGTTTTTTTAACATAAAATTCATATATAAGTACAACATATATTTTAATAAAATATTTTATCGTCTTAATCCATGGATATAGGCCCAAAAAAAGGGTGAACTACATAAATTCTTGTATTATTGTGTTTGTTAATTTTTTTCACATAATTTTTCATATTTCCTTATTCCCAGCAAGGTAAAGGTGGAGGAAAACTCAACATCCTTAACTACTTTCAATGTTCCTCAAGAAAAGGTTGAATACATCTTTTGCCCCCAAAATTATCACCATAGTCAGTTTACCCTCTAAACTTTCAAATTAACCAATTTAATACTTAAATTTGATAAATTGAACTTATTGAATACCCAATTGTCTAGTCAGCAGCGCGTGTCTTTTCATGAGTATCAGAGGCATATGAAAGCTTCATAAAATTGCAAACGTGGATTTACTTCTATTTTTCTCTCTCTTAAATTATATTTCCTTCACTATCCCACTTAGTAGCCCCAACTCCCTGTCTCTGCTTCTTTTAATTCTCTTCATTTTCTTTCTCTGTTTCTCTCTTATCGTACCTCTTTCTCCCTATTTCTCCATAGATCCATCTTTAAAGAGATTTATAGTCCTTAAGATATTAGAAGTTTTTTGACCTTTTAGACACCTTTCAATTATTAGATGAATTTTTGTGTTTTCTAAAGGTTTCTAATGAGAGTGTAAAGGGTTTTTTATAGGTGCATTTTTGTTGTACTTTTTGTTAAAATGCGAATTAATTGTTTGTTTGATAAAATAGAATTGAATTAAATAAAGATGAAAAAAAAGTAAGAAAATGTGGAATTTTATTTTTCTTAAATTGATTGCAAAATGTAAAAAATATAAGGCCTACTAGATTGATTTGTGAGACCTTGTGAGCTGTGAGTGATTCTTATAACTTTTGATATATCATTTACTTATTTGTTTGTTTATTCTGGTTTGATGGATTGGGATTTTGTTTGGCTATCAATGTTATGGTTGCTAATATTATGGTTCTGATATCTTGATTTCTTAATTTTTATCTCAATTCCTCAATATTAGAAATCCTCTAATTTTCTTCCTGGATATGAGCACAAGAGTTTTTAATAATTCTTTTTATTTTTCTCTTAATTTATTTTTCCTATTTGAGAAAAGAGGAATTAAATTAGACACAAAAAAAAAATCTTATTTTCAACTCAAATTTACATCTTCATTGATTTCTCAAAATCAGAGATTTGGAGAGTAAATAATTGAAGTTGGAAAGGGAGAAAGAAAGAGTAGATAAACTATAGGCTTTGGCATATAAAGAAGAGAAAATAAAGGAATCAAATAGATTTAGATAATTGTGTAAAATACTATTCAGTTCTTGAGATTTAGCAAAATTAATACTTGAGTCCTGTTGTCACACCCCAATTCCAGTGGTGCGACGGTCCTAGGGCAAGGATAGACTTAAGGCCACCATAAACCCGTAGAACTCCCATATCCTGAATCTCATATATATTCATATCAAATATAATAACATGCTATATCATATCATAATCCATTCAAGCATAAATCATTTCTTCACTATATCATTTCATAATAATATTCTCTTGTTCCTTACTGATCAAAAGATGTATCTCACATCACTAAGGAACAAGATTACCCAAAAGATAACAATTCATACATCAAAATATTATCATCCTCTAATGACTAACTACGGAGCTCTAGAGTATACTCCTATTACATATTGTATCATAATACCCTTCAACGAATATACATAATTATATAACAAAAGATTTACAATGAAAGCTTATTGGAATGAAAAAGTCAAGAAGCTTGATCTTCTCTGCTAGCTCCCTCACGAGCTATACTATCACCTGAAATCCACAGAAGAGGAGTGAGCCTCAGTAAGATATGAACATTATATAATAAGAATGAAATATCAAATCAAGGTCAATGAACAAATAGTTATACATATAGGCATGAAGGAAGTCATAGGCTTTTACTTGAAAGAAATGTAGTTCTCATAATAATTTGGCTATATCAAAACATGTCAAATTCATATCATGGTTTATCTTTAAAACATAGAATTCCCACAAGGAACGGCATTATTAAATATCATCTGGAAGAACTGATCACATATCAGAACATATGTATTGGTAGCCTTGCTACCTCAACGTGCACACATGCTTGTCCAGGCATGCACCTAAAGCTCCTGGTCCCCTCTAGGTGGAACACTGGTACAGAACTCTACCAATTGAGTTCCCAAAATGCACTATGGACCAATGAATTTACTCTCATTGGGAAGAGCGTTATATCCATGGTTCATGGTTTCAATCTCATAGGAAGCATATTGGTCGCAAGACCATCATCATATATCATTATCCAAACCGGGTTCACAAGCAAGAATACATGGACTTGATCCAAGAATATTGATCAAGCCATTTTCGGCATATATAAAAAAAAAATATAAAAACATATATGAATGAACAAGTCAAGGATACTTAGTCTTATTATTTTAAATAGACAAGAATTAGGTAAATGTTCATACTTACCTCTTGCACAATTTCCTTAAATTCCTTTAGCAAACTGCTCACTTAAATTCTTCAATCAAATTCGAATTCTCCTCTTAAGAATTTCCCCAAATATACAAAAATTAGGGTTCTCTAGATTAATAATATTCCACATGATTTCCTGATAAGTAATTATCTTAGAATCTCTATTATTAATTTCCAACAACAATTTCATTAATCTCTCCAAAGAAAACTGCATTAAATTTCACATTAAATTTCGGAGTTACTGTTCACAGCAGTTCAACCTCCAAAATTTCTCCCACATTAATTACCATTAATTGCTTCAGATCAATAGCAATAAATTATATATACCCAGAATTAATTATCCTAACTCATAAATTTAAATAAATCCAAAGAAAATAACTTAGGAAGAAAATTTACCTTATTTCCTTCAAACTGAGTTTTCTGAAAAATATTGCTCAAATTGATGATTCTACCTTAATATAGACTAATCTAGAAGTCTATTGCATTAATCTAACCTTTAATGCCTTAGAATAAAATATGAAACAAATCTGAGAAGAAAACTGAATTTTTCGAAAGAAAGAAAGAAGGGAAAAAGCATGAAAAATCGCTACTGGGATTGCTAGGCTTAAATAGACCTCTGCCCAGAAACACGCTAGCCAGCTCGCCTCGCCAAGCCTGCCTCGGCAAAGCTACCTCGCCTAACCAGCTCGCCAAACCCACTTCGCACTCCTAGCTCGCACTTGCCAGCTCGCCAATCTTGTTCCAGCAATGCTGCCTCGCACATTCCAGTTCGCATATGCTACCTCAAGTATGCTGCCTCGCCAGACTCTCCTTGCAACTCTTCCTCGCATATGCCACCTCGGCAATGCTTCTTCGCCTCTTCACTCCTTCGCTTCTGCCACTTCGCACATTCTCTCTTCGCACAATGCCTCCTCGCATAATGCCTCTTCGCAAACTCCCCTTCGCCTAAGCTCTTCGCCTTTGCCACCTCAGCAAACTCACTATGCCACTTCGCCATCACACTACCTCGCATTGCCAGTCCGCAAAATGCCTTCTCGCATCAGGCTGACTCTCCATAACAAATACTCCTAAGTTAAACTCTTGCTTGAACATCCCCCACTCAGCCAGCTCGCAAATGAGCTATAAATATCCAAACTTACCAATTCTTCTTTTAACTTACAATCAACAGACAGGAACACAACATATCAAAATTTCAAATTAAACTAACCCACACACAGCCGTAGTGACTCTCCAAATTTCACCCAGACTCCTGCCTCAAAGTCTGACCAAACAACTTTGATACAAATTACTCTCTACTGAGATATACTTATCCAAAAATTCTGAAATTTTACAGTCAATATCTCAACATACAAAAAAATATTTTTCATGTTCACCACTCTAGCTAATTTTGCCTCAGTCATTCCCAGTAATTCTAAACAGACACTGCATCCCTGCAGAAATTCTCAACCAGACCAGCCTTGCTCAAATAGACACAACTCATCACATGCACAGAATTTTACCAAACCATTTTATAAAATCATAGCTAAGACATAAATTAACAACTTTCATGTTTCACACCTTATCAAATTATGTCTTTAAGAGTAAGTAATGATCAACACTGAATTCTGCTGCATCCAAAATAAAAATTTTCTGAAATTCTCAAAATTCTCATTTAAAATTTAGAATTCTCCAAACATACAAAAATCAATAAATACATTTCAAAATAGCAGATATTACACCTGTATTTTTAAAAAGTAGCTGTTGAGTCCCTTACGTTTGATTTTGTTATAATAATTAGTCCTTCTGTCAATTTGGCAGTTAAATACCATCAAAAAAATAAAAATATCCCTCAGTTTTTATCAAATTTTATTTTTCATATCATTCCATTAAAACTTACCTCAAATTTTCTTCATTTTTCTTCACAATCAAACCCTCCATTCTCTACATAATTTCACTAATCACAATACCCATACACAAATTTTACTTTCTTTAATTTCAATAAACCCAAAATTTACACAATTAATTAATTTATTAATTAACCACTAGAAAAGAAAAAAAAAAGAAAAAGAAAAAATCACAGGATAAGAGAAAATAAGAAAATATCTAAATGTGAACTTTTTACAAAGGAAAATGGGAAAAAATGAAAGAAATGGAAAGAAAATGAAAAAAAAATAGAAACAAAATGAAGGAAAAAATATAGAAGTTGAAAATGAGGGTATTTTAGGAAAATAACTTTTTTTTTTAATTTTTTAACAGAAAATTTTAAAAAAAGATAGAATGATCAATTATTGTGATGAAATGAAACCTCAGGAATCTAATAGTTACTTTCTAAAAGTGTAGAGACTTAAATGTTAATTTCACTAAATTTCAAGAACTAAATAGTATGTTATCCTAAATAATTTTGTAAACAAATTATCTACGTCAACAAACAAATAAATATGTGTCAGTATATTATTCATGTCAGCTTGCATAAAATTAATGCTCCCCTAAATTTGACAATTGAGTATTTAATTGGTTCAATTTGTCAACTTTTTAGTATTAAATTGATTAATTTAAAAGTTGAAATGGTAAAGTAAATAATGGTGACAAGTTCAAGGGATAAAAAAAATATATTCAGCCCATAAAAAAAGCTCCAAGTATGTATAATAAACAATGCATTTAAAACATTGAAAAAAAAATTATTGGTCTATATAGACAATGTGTTAATTTACAGTAATAATGAAAATGAATACATAAGTCACATTGAACAAATGATTGATATCTTCGTAAGGGAAAGTATATGATTTTATCTAAAAGAAAAATTTAATGATTCAAGGAATTTTTAGGATAGAAAACATAAAGAAGTAAAATTTTGGTTACTAAGCATATCTTTGAAAAATATTATTTAATTTTTTATCGAATTGGAAGACAAGAAACAAGTACAAAGATTGTAATTGTTAGTGACGAACAAGGAGAAAAGTTAAAACTCTTGTAGAAAAATAGCAAACCTTGTTTACCTTAAAGTATATATTTCATATAGATGTTTAACATTTGTGTCCTCAAACAAAACCACTGCTAATAATTAACATAAAGGACTTATTTTAACCTAGGTTATAAAAGAAGATTTAAGTGCAATTCTTCAATTGCAGGATCTTATCTTTGTTTTTGTATGAATAAAAAATTAGAGATATAGTAACTGCACAAGCTAGGATCAAAAGACTGAGTAGATCTGATAGAGAAGATAATGAACTTAAGAAATAGAATAAAAACTTGGGTTTAATAATTTTTTTTTTTGAAAGCTTATTGTTGTTGTATGACTCTTAGATCAGTAGTTGCTTTCATCTTGATCAAGTGTTGGTGAGAATTCAATAATAGGACTATTAAATAATATTATTGATCATCCTAATTATTGAATATTTCTTTAGAAAAATATTTTAAGAAATTAGAAAAAAATTGACTCATAGGTACAAAGAGTTTGAGGTATATTTCTTCGAGAACAAAGGTCTTTTGGATATCATTACTAGTTTTCATTATCACAATGAATACGAAAGGGTGAAAGAAAAAAAAAATTTAGAAAACACAAAGGATATACTAATGGAAAAGAAAAAAAAATCCCTCAGCAGCTCTTTGTTTCTGCCTTAGAAAAGAGCAAGCATACTTAAATGGTGATCCTCAAATGGTATCAAAGTCTAAAGGTGAATTTGTTATTCTTTTAGTAGAAAAATGTGTTGAGACTAGAAAATTAGATTTCTCTGAAATTTTGTGAAAAGAATTGAGAAAGGAAATAGAATTTAGAAAAGTTGAAAAGTAAAATTTAGAAAAGTTAAAAAAGAAGAAAAGAAAAATAAGAAAAAAAAGGTAATTGAAATTGAAAAACAGTTTTATCTTATATACTCCTTGGGTTTTAGAGTTTTTTTTCTTAATTTATTTCAAAATATCCTTCGCTTTTAGATTTTAAGAAGATTTTTACTTTTTTCATTTTAAAATAAACGTTCTAATTACAAAATACACAATTATTAAAAAAAAACTTTTAATCTATTTTAATCTTTCTAATTCATTTATTATTTTAATTTCTCTCCATCTTCCTAATCCTCATATATTATATATCTCTTAATTAATTTTTATATTTTTCAATATATTTTTAATGAGAGTATTATTGTCAACTTAAGATAAAATATAATTTAAATTAGGAAATAAGATAATTAAATTAAAGTATCCCTAAAAAGAAATTAAAACATTTATTTTGAGAGGGAGGGATTATTTTTTTTTTTCAATTTTATTCCTATTGGTTTTCATTAAACATTTGTATTTATTATTTTTATTTCTCCTCATCAAAATAAAAAAATTATATTTTAATCTTTTTCACCTTAAAATTGAGACAATTAAATAGTTTTTTTTTTTTTAATTTGCGTGTCGAAACCTTCTTAAACGACACATATTTTGAAATGGAAGAAACATTCCTTATATCTTCATTATTGAGTATACACGCCTATCAGTACTCATCAAATTTTTACAAAAATTCAGTTTATTCGATATAATTGTCTCTACAAATGAGATTTGTGATATGATCCATGATCAGTTATCATCAGTTTGGTGGAATTTGTTTTAGGAGCACTAGTGGGATTTGTTTTAAGCGGCCAACAAAGTGTACACAAGAGAGAGAACTGTTACACTGGACCAGAACAAGCGGATAATCACGTGGTGCTCATCTGACCATAATCAAAGTTGTATGCTCAAAAACTGTTCATATTTTCATCTTTTTTTGTTGGAGCTATTGCCTATTGGATGAAGTGTAAGACATCCCCACACACGACGCACATATAGTTGCATGATTGATCACTGAGCAGAGCAGTCGTGAAAGCCGAAAAATGCCAATGCAAAGATGGATGAGGTGTAAGACACATCCCACACACAACACACATATAATTGCATGATTGGTCACTAAGCAGAGCAGTTGTGAAAGCTGAAAAATGCCAATGCAAAGATGGAAAAGTTTCAATTATAAGAGCAATGGTATCACTTTTGGAAACTGCATGCCTTTCCAAGTAGTTGTCAGGCACCTATTACTATACTGCCTTTCCAAGTAGTTGTCAGGCACCTATTACTATACTGCTTTAATATCTTTTGGGTAAACACAAAAGACTTTGTACAATTCAAGTGTCCATTAAGTCCTTCCAAATCCAATCACCGTATTCTTTTAAGTTGATGAAGGCCTATGTCAAGCCTGTACTTTCTCATTATTATTGAACAAAGCAAGTTTCAGTGTTTCTAATCTTTTAAAAAAATAAATAAAGAAATATTAAAGAGATTTTTTAAACGATTCGGTTTGATCGATTTAAAATAAATATTTTTAATCAAATCAATAAAATTACTTTTTAAATACTTAAACTCTTAAGTAAACTAAATAATAATAAAAAAAAAATATCCAAACTAAAATTATTTGAATTCAATTTGGATATTCGATTTAATCAGTTTAACAAAAATAATAAAAAAATAAAATAAAAAAATTAAAGAAATCATAAAATTTAATAAATATTAAAATAAAATGACATTAACAATCAACCTTATCAACACTATAAAAAGAAAATTATGTACTTGAAATTCTATAACATTATAATAATAAAATTAAAATAAAATAACCCTAAAAAAATCTGTAATTATCAAAATAACATAAAAATCCTTCAAACTATAAAAATTCATGTTAAATTGCAACTTGTAAAAAATAAAAAAGAAATTTGAAGAGTTATGAATAGATAGATACTCAATTGAAATAAACTAAAAAATTATTAATTAGAGTATTTGAAAAAAAAAAAAAAAAAAAAAAAAGCTCTCCAACTAATACTATTTTAAAAAAATATTAAAGTATATATCTAAAAAAATTTTGATTTAGTTTAATCGAATTTTTATTTTCTTAAACCATAACCAAACAAAAATTTGATTTATAAAAATTTTAAAATTATAACCAACAATAAAACAATTTAAATCATAATTTTTTATTTGAATTGAATTAGATTGATTTAATTTGATAGTTTGATTAATTTTTGTGCTGTCCTAATTTTAGATTTGAAACTGTCTTTGTGTGAGAAACTCATATAGAGTTGCATTGTATATATATAAGAAAAACAGTCTATTATGATAATATATCTTTGAGGTAAAGACATGGAAAATAATTGTATAATCTATCGGTTAATAAACGTCAATTAACATTTTATTTATTTTAATCTCAAGAAAAATTTGTTGTATCATAAACAGCCCAGGTCATCGTACATGGAAAACATAAAGAAAATGAGAAGAATCCTATACTTCGACATGGGAAAACATACATTAATTTTTATAGAGGTATCTACATTCCATTGTCAAAGGAGAGAATTTACAAGACAATGGTTCTACAAAATTTTTAGTACAATATTTCAGAGTGAACACTCCCAATTTACCTGCAGCTTCTGGGGAGTGATTAAGATATTCAGTGATCATTCGATAATACCTGTTTCCTATTCAGAAATTGGAAAAAAAAAAAACAAAACAAAACAGCCTTTCTTGATCTTAGGCATGTCAAATACTATATCGTTACAAGATAAAGACATCCAAAAACAAATGTGATATATATAAATATAATCAACAAACATGGTCTATTTCTTGATGGTCAGCCAGTTGCTTTCAGTTCCTTTTCAAGTTCATCAGATTCCCACTCTCCAATTTCATCTAAGTAGCCGGTGTCATCTTCCCCAAGTTCAGACTCTAATGGTTCCAATTCCACCAGTGTTGGGGCCTGGTTTCCATTGACCAAGGTTGATTTGGTTTTTTTGACATGTTTTTTTGCTGGATTCTCAGATGCCTGTTCGAACTTAGGGGAATGAATGTCCGGGGAAATGGATGGTGATTTTAATCTTCGTATTGGATTTTCAACCTCCAAAGCTGGTCTCTCAATGGATTCAAATTCTTGTTTCACTTTTTCAAGAGCATTAAATAGCTCTTCGATCCTTTCATCATGTTTCCTGAACGAGTGTCCAATATTCCAATTTGAAACATCAAAATATGGATTGGTGTGTGTGAAGGAATCACAGAATAACAACTCTACCTGTAAAGACCTTCAGTTCCATTGTTATATTGCTTTTTCACGCCTTCCAGCAGGCTTAGTGTGGTTAGAAACTGATACAAAATGGAAACAAAATTTGATAAAGTTTAAACAGAAAATACAACAGCAATTAGCGTGTAAAAGTAGAAACTTTTTCTGAACCCTTGAAATTAAAGCTCAAGTTAATAACAAGCAGTCAACATCAAAACTTCAATTATTGTCATAAATTTCAGTTTGTCATTATTTGATTACTAAGTTTTGATTTTGTTGTAGTCGGGATACCTCAGCTAATCCCTGTAAGATTCTGCTAAGAATTTCACCAGAAATATTAGCAAGACAAATGAACATATTACAACAAAATTGAGGTGTAAACTAAAGTATAATTGGAAAACCTTAATTTTCTATCTTTCCTTTATAAAAAATCAGCCTCAAATTGAATGCCACATCAAATCTCTGTAGGATTTCTCACCATGATCAAGTGCCCTAATTGCAATAACATTAAAGTAATAGCAATCAAATTGTGGCAAATTGACATTGAGTTGCCACAACGAAAAACAATGCAAAATTCAGGGAATATCAAAATAAATTACCCTCAAAAGGTCTATATATGGACTCAAAAATGAAATAGTAATATCAAAACAGAGCATTTCATAATGAAATGAACAGAAAAGTACACCAGAATTAACCAGAATAATTATGAGAATCACATTCATACCTTGGCTTCCAAATCCAAGAATTCATTCTCAAGATTTCTTCTTTCATTTATAGCTTTTGACTCATCATCCTTTACTATAGGTACGATTTCTGACCTGATGTAGAAACAAAGTTTCAACATTGATCTAACTGAAAGACAAACATTAACAAAGAAACGCAGCACATAATACCCTTGAAATGAACTCAAGACTGCGACAAGTCCTCTAATACGGATGATGGAAGACCCCAGTGGTTCCTGATTGGAGATGCATGATGTTTATGCCAATAAAATAGTACGCAAATAAATTTCCAGATATAACAGACTTCAGTTAGAAAGCAGATCATTATAAGGAACAACCCTGGAAGGTTGAGTATATCAATACCTTGTGAGAAGCCAAAAGATGAATAACCAAATTCGTTAAATATTCCCCATATTTCTCCAACTCAGCACTTGAAAATGAAATATGTAAAAAAGAAAAAAGAAATATCAATTAATTGTATGATAGACAAGATTGACACATCAATTAACTCTTAAATCCCAAAGAGTAGGTGTCAACTATATATATCAGTTTTCTCCATTCCATCCACTAGGGACTCTAGATCCTCATTCACTACCTCTCTCCATCTCATCTTAACCCTAACCTTCCCTTTCTTAACTCCTACAACATCTATGTGTTCAACTTTATGCATTAGAGCATGTGCTGGTCTACAGTGTACATATCCAAACAGCTTTTACAGTATTTAGAGCTAAGCAAACCATGGTTTGGAGAAAGCTAGATTTTCTAGCAAACCATGGTTTACCAAAAGCAGCTAAAAATTTCTACAAAAATTAAAAATAGTCCAAATTTAGTTTTGAAAATCAGCTTCAAACTCAATTCTAAACAGAGCATCAGTCTCTCTTCAAAAAGAAATCAATCCTGAAAACTCATTTTTATTTTAGAAAGACACTAGAAGTTTGAAAATTAATATGGTTTTATTTTAGAAAGACGTCTATCCAAAAAAAAAGCTGCTTCAGACTCATCAGCAGAACAGTGGAAAGCAGACGGACATACTTGACCTCCTTTTCCTTTTGCTCAGTATATGTGGTGTGTAGTGCCCAGGTGTCCTCCAGAAAATTTATCCATGTATTAACAACATCTGCTTCTACTCTACATGAAGAAATTGATTTTGAGATCTCTTCTTCCTGCAAATCAAAGAATTTTGAGAGGAAAATTCAAACAAAAAATAAAGATGGTCAATAATGTTCTCTGCAACTATCTTGTGGAGCATGAATTTTAATGATTAGATTTCAATGCTTGTAATATAATGGAACCTAGGATGAAAAAAAGCAACAATACCCTGGCTTTCAGGTGCATTAGAATCTGATTACTGGCTTCATCAAACTGTTCCCGTTCTTCCCTGGCATTGCGAAGTCGTGCCCGACAAGTAGTCAACGAGTTATTGACCTGCATCAACATGCAGCCACAAACATAATGCCAGAAAAGGATATGGAATTAGTCCCACGGGAAAAATGTTACAAATTAAAGGACTGCTATGACTGAAATTTGGTGACCTAATGTTACATATCACAGGAAGAAATATAGGAGATTAAACCCTAACTGAATTAGTTAAGGGATTTAAATAAGTAGCTTGGCTAAGGCTAGCTGGAAATAGGAATTAATTAGTAGTTTGTTATATAGCTGGATTGTGACAGCTTCAAGAATATAACCAAATAATTGATCCTGAAAGTATATTGTAACATCCTAAATATTTCGATAATTATAAATAGGACCCTATAATTAGTATAATTGACTTTATAGTTCATATTAAATAGTTAGACTTAAAATAACAATTTAATATCCAAAATAGACAGTTAAAGATAAAATAATAATTTAGTATCTAAAATTCAAATTTTATATCTAAAATACCTAATTTAACATAGAATTTACCAAATAAATTATGGAACCTAAAATTTTCAAGATTATATAAATTATGAAAGATAATAACATTAAAAGTAAGATTTGGGGACAAAATATAAATATAAAAAGTCTTGGGCTTAATTTGTAAATAATGAAAATTTGGGGGCCAAATTATAAATATCAAAAATTAATAAAATATCTTTATTTTCTAGATAATTCTAAATTGGACCCAAAATTTCCTTCTTCTTCTTCTCAAGTGGCCAAACCTCCTCCAACTTCTTCTTCCTCTATTTATTTTTCTTTCAACCAAAATTCCTCCACTAAATTTCAACTAAATTCAAACTCAATTAATCCTATATTAATTTATAAGCTTAAACATCTAATAGCTATAAGAATTCTCACAAAAGATCTAAGGAAAAAACTAAAAGTTTCAAATGGAGCTAAGTTAGAGAAATTGAAGACTTTGAGGTAATTCATTTATTTTTTTATTTCTTTTCAATAGAAATGATTAGTTTGATAATATTTAATGAATATATATGAAATAGAAACATAAAAATGTTGATAGATAGAAAATTCATAAGATTAGGATTTATGTCAAAATTCAAAATTTCAAATAGTTAGAGTTTAATTCAAAATAAGTCTAAATTATTTAATATTCATGCTAAATTAAGTCTAAATTATATGAATTGAATATTGTAGAATCAAAAGAATTTGAAAGTAGTGAATGAATGATGGATAAATAACAAATTGACTTTAAGTGAATTTTGAAGTTTTTAAGGTGTTTTTGCTTCAAATAACAATCAAGGTAAGTTATAAGTATATTATTATGCATGAATTTAACATTATATAAATTTTTGGAAACTCCCCTTAAAACCCTAGTAGTGGTCGAATGCCATATAGTTCCTTTCCTTGAATTTTTTTTGTCATGAATTTTGTGTATAATTATCCTATTTCATTTGAATTTTAAATAAGCTTGATTCTTGTACACCTAAACTAAGTTGTATTCTTGAAGAATGATCATATGGTGTAGGCAAAGTTACCCCACAACCCTAGTGTTCTATTAAATTATTGATTGATTTGCTATGATTTTTCATAAATTATTGATATTTTATGTGAGCTTAATTATGTTTTAAAACTTCTATACCTTATGATATGACAGAACTATTTTCCAATAGGATAGTAGGTAAATATTATCGGCAATGTGCACATTAAATTAATTTTTTACCCTAGCTAAGAAAGGTTAAATCCTAACCATAAGATTTGATCATCCTTATGAGATTTCACAAGTTTAAGCTATTACAAATGTGGTTAATGAGATTTATACGAATATGAGACCTTATATCTGTTATGTTTTATTTTTCCATAAAACCTATTCTTCGATTATGTGACTTTGATTTCATTGCTTATTCCTTAATACCACTACCTATGATGTGAACATTTGGTGAATTATTATGTTTTTACCTAACCTTATTTCATCATAATATATTTATAACTCACTGAGTTGTAAAATTCACCCCTTAGTGGTTTGACATTTTTCAGGACAAAAGTAAATAGTAGCGGTTCCGAGATTTCATTCTTCTTCAAAGGAACCAGACCTCCTTTCTATGTAAATATCTTTAAACATAACTCTTTTGTTGTATATTAGAAACTTCATGGTTAATTAAACTAGTTAGTAGTTATTGTATATAATATTTAGATAAATAATGTAAATTAATTAGTATATTATGGATTATATAGTTAAATATTTAATGATGGTTTGAAATATGATATATATATATATATATATATATATATATATATATATTGGAGATGAGATGAGAATAAAGTATGCAAACTGATGATTGATGAATTTATGGTAGAGGTTCTATAGGTATTGATTGTGTAGGCAGGTCCCACACTTTAGGATTGTCATGTTCCATTTTTGGAACGTGACATATATAAAAAGCGAATCAGTCTCAATTGTAGGGATCATTCATTCTAATAAAAAACTCATTCTTTCCTCTTCTTCTTACCGATTCTTTCTCCAAAACTCTCTTCCTTTCTTATCGACCTCTTGAAATCCTAGAATTCCTAATACTAATATGTTAGGGCTAAGTCTAATCCTAACAAGTGGTATCAGAACTTCGACGAGAGGGATTCAATCACATTTGACCATAATTCTTTCCTTTCTTCCTAATTTTCTTTTTGAACCCTAAATCCCCAATTCTTTGATCGACAAAATCTGAAATTGACCTTCGAAACTGAAAGATGACAAAATCTATAATGGTGAGCAGTGATGGAGTACGAATGGCTGAAATTGAAGAACAACTCCAACAATTGCAGGAGTCAAACTTGAAAAATATGGCAGAATTTCAAGAATTTAACAAAGAAGTTAGGGCAAATAACAACAAAAATGATGAAAGATTTGATGAAATAAGAGAATTTATGAGAAAACTTACATTGGAGAAAGGGAAGGAGAGGAACAATATGCAAGAAGCAGGAGAATTAGGAATTAGCAGGAACATTCTTCATGCAGGCAGAGGAATACTACCAAACCCTCATGGTGGCTGGATAGGTAGTACTAGTGAGGTTGTATCTCAGTTCCATGTAGAACCACCTAACTTGAGAAACATTAACAACAATATAGGAGGTAATCACATTAAAACTAGAAACCTTAATTTTCAATTTTGCCTTAAAGTTGAGCTATTATCCTTTAATGGGGAAGAACCAAGGGCTTGGCTTAAAAAATGTGATAAATACTTTAGCATTTATCAAGTTCCTGATGAGCAGAGGCTAGGAATAGCAAGCATCTACCTTGTAGATAGGGCTGACTCATGGTTTCAGAACTGGAACAAGGGTAGAATTAAATCTTAGGGAGAATTTGAGGAGGCCCTGTGTGTGAGGTTTGGGGATGAGGATGTGAATGATGTTATAGAAAAATTCATGAAATTGAGGCAAAAGGGACTAGTAGAAGAATACGTTGACAAATTTGAAGATTTAAGAATAAAATTAGAGAGGTTCATGCCTGAACTACGAGAAGAGTACTTCTTATCAGGGTTTATGGGGGGATTAAAGGAAGAAATTAGGTTGGTTGTGAAGATGATGAAGCCTACAAGTACGTCTAAGGCAGTGGAGATAGTTAGACTACAGGAGAAGATAGTAGGCAAGAATCCTAAGAGCTACTAGGGTACCTCCTGGAACTAGAGGCCTACAATCATTCCAAATAAAAACTTCACTTATACTTCAATACCCCCCAATACTAGATCACCCATTTATTCCCCTTACCCACCAAGACCCCCAAACCCTAACCACATACCAAGCCCTGACAATCTAGCCCCAAAATTACAACCAAATACAAGCCAAAATCCTACTGTTTTAACAAAGCCTGTGAATACCAACCCTAGTAACCAAAGGCCTTTTTCCCACCACCCACATTGAACAAGAATCCAACAAGAGCTTGTTACAAATGTGGAGAAAGATACTTCCTCGGCTATCAATGTAAACCTAAAACACTTGCAGCCCTTTCCTATGAAGAAGAAACATAACCTTTCATGGAGACGGAAGAAAGGTTAACGGAAGAAAGAAAAGAAGAAGGCATAGTGGAAGAAGAATTAGAGCTTTTAGTTCATGCCATTGAAGGCAGCCAAGGAGTAAAAACTATAAGGATTATGGGGAAATATCATAATACGGAATTGATTATTCTAATTGATACTGGGAGCACTAATAGCTTGATCAAAAGATAGCTAAGGAATTGAAGCTAGTTCTAATTAGGATACCAACAACAAGGATTAAGGTAGTTGATGAGAGAAGTTTGACTTGCAACCACCACTGCCAAGCCTTTAAATGGAGGATGCAGGCCCTAGATTTCAGCTTCAACTTGAGAATACTATAATTGGGCAGTTTTGACATGGTTTTGGGAGTTGACTGGCTCAAGAGCTTCAATCCAATCCTGTTTGATTTTGAACACTAGCATCTCCTTTAATTTGAAGGGAAAGCAAGTGACTTTGGAAGGTATCTCTCAAGAAGCTACATGGAGAGGGACAAACAGGATAATGAAAAAGAAAAGGTAGGACTTTCAAACACCCTTATTCTACATCTGTCACATTGAAACCCAATTAAACCAAACCCATTCCACAAACACATTCACACCCCAACCTAATTCAGACCTACAATCCTTGTTGGACACCTTTCGAGATAGTTTTGAAGAGCCTAAACATTACCCCCATTTAGAAGCCATAACCATTCAATACCTCTTCTACCTAACACTCAATCCATAAATATAAGACCCTATAAGTACCCCCATTTCTAGAAACAGGAGATTGAAAAACTAGTCACAGAAATGTTGCAAAATTCTGTGATCCAACCCAGCACCAACCCCTTTTCTTCTCCTATGTTATTAGTTAAGAAAAAAGATGGGAGGTGGAGATTTTGCATAGATTATAAGAGGCTCAATGATGCAAGAGGATCTGTTGGATGAATTACATGGGGCACAATTTTTTTCCAAGTTAGACTTAAGGGCTAGTTATCACCAAATCAGAATGCAACCTAATGATATCCCTAAAACTGCCTTTAGGACACATCAAGGGCATTATGTGTTTAATGTGATGCGCTTTGGTCTCACCAATATCCCTGCTACCTTCCAAGCCCTTTTGAACAACATATTACAGCCCCACCATAGGAAATTTGTGTTGGTATTTTTTGATGACATATTAGTTTATAGTAAGAATTGAGATGAACACTTACAACACCTAGCCATAGTCCTTCAAATCCTTAGGAACCAGACCCTATTTGCCAAACTATCTAAATGCACCTTTGCACAACAAGAGAGAGAATATATAGGACATATAATATTAGGGCAATGGGTAGCTACTGACCCGGAGAAAATTAAGGCAATGCAAAATTGGCCACTTCCAAAAACAGTAAAGGAGTTGAGAGCTTTTTTGAGTTTAATTGGTATTATAGAAAATTCATTCATCATTATGGAATTATTAGTAGACCCTTAACTGATCTCCTTAAGAAGGAAGGGTTCAAATGGTAATTTAGAGGCATAGCAGGCCTTTCAAGACCTCAAACTTAGAATGACACATGCCCATTTTTTAGTTTTACCAAATTTTACCTTACCACTTATTGTAGAGACTGATGCCAGTAATTGGGGGATGGGGGCAGTACTACAACAACAAGAGCATCCAATTGAATTCATTTCTAAAGCCTTTGGTCCTAAGAGTAAATTTCTATCAATGTATGAGAAGGAGTTGTTGGCTATCACTTATGCAATGACTAAGTGGAGACATTACCTGGAACAGGGTCAGTTCTATATCAAAACTGACCATGAGAGTATTAAATATCTTTTAGAACAAAGATTACATACTAACTTGCAACAAAAGGAGATATCCAAGATTTTAGGACTAGACTACAAGGTATTGTATAGAAAGGGAGTTGAAAATAAGTAGCAGATTCCCTCTCTAGAAGAATAAAAGGCTATTAGTATCAGACAAAAGCCAGCTTACTAAATGGTTGTCCAGATTCAGCTCCAGAGGGTTATAGTAGTACCTATGCTATGCATTCTCATATAGCACCCACTTGGATGCACAACATAATCAGTTCCTATGACAAAGATGATAAAGCTATTGAGTTACTCAAGCAACTTACTGTGGATAAAGAGGCTCAACCAAGTTTCCAACTCAAGAATGGCCTGCTACTATATAAAGACATAATATATATTGGGAATTCCACCTCTCTCAAGCAACAACTTTTGCAAACTTATCACAACAGTGCCTTAGGGGGACATTCTAGCATCCAAGTTACATATGCAAGGCTGCACAAACACTTTTATTAGCCTGAAATGCTAAAGGGGATTAAAGAGTAGGTACAACAGTGTGAGGTTTGTGCCAAATGCAAGCCTGAACACTGTACCAGCCCTGGATTACTTCAACCTCTGCCTGTTTCTTCCCAGGCATGGCAAAATGTTTCCATAGACTTCATTGAGCAGCTGCCCAATTCAAAAGGAAAAGATACTATTATGGTAATAGTGTGTAGATTCACTAAGTATTCACACTTCCTAGCCCTTTCACACCCCTTTACAGCCTCTGCAACCTCTACAGTAGCTCAAACCTACCTTAATGAATTTTTTAAGCTTCATAGAGCCCTTCAAACAATTGTCTCAGATAGAGACAAAACATTCACTGGCATTTTCTGGAAGGAATTATTCAACCTGCTAGGCACCACCCTCTACTGCAATACATCCTACCACCCTCAAACGGATGGTCAAATTGAAAGGGTCAATCAATGTCTTGAGGGATACCTAAGATGTATGACTCACCTCCAACCCAAGTCCAGGTATACAAAACTTCCCTTGGCTAAGTGGTGGTACAATTCATCTCACCACAACACTATCAATATGATCCCTTTTGAAGCTTTGTACAGCTATTCCCCTCCATTTCCTCCTACCCTACCACTTGAAACCTTTAAAATGGCAGCTGTTGGGGAGCTAATGCAGCACAGGCAGCAGTTTCTAGACTTGCTTAAGGAGAATTTGACCATAGCTTAAAATAGGATGAAGCAACAACAGGATAGACATCGAAGTGAAAGGGAATTTGTAGTTAGGGATTGGGTGTTCCTGAAGCTTCAGCCCTATAGACAGACCACTGTGGCCCTTAGACATACATTGAAACTTTCTGCTAAATACTATGGCCCACTCCAAGTTATTGCTAGGATTGGGAAGGTGGCATACAAGCTTCAGTTACCACCCACCACTTCCATTCACCATGTTTTCCATGTGTCTCTACTTAAAAAGAAGTTGGGTGAATATGTAACTCCATTATTGGAATTAGCTACTATGGTAGACGATTCAATATTGGTAGAACCAGACCTGATACTCCAAACCAGGGTTATCACAAGAGACAACCAGGATGTCCTGCAAGGTCTGATTAAATGGAAGAACCTGCCCAAAGAGGATTCAACTTGGGAAGACTATTCATTCATTACAACTCAGTTGCCTCCTTGTTCTTTGTCATGGGGACAAGAAAGAGCTGAAGGAAGGGGTATTGTTACATAGCATAGGAAGAAGTATAGGAAATTAAACCCTAACTGATTTAGTTAAGGGATTTAAATAAGTAGTTTGGCTAAGGCTTAGTTGGATCCTGAGAAATAGGAATTAAGTAGTAGTTTGTTATATAGCTGGAATGTGACAGCTTCTAGAATATAACCAAATAGCTGACCCTAGAAGTATATAAAAAGGGAAATCAGTCTCAATTGTAGGGATTGTTCATTCTAATAAAAACTCATTCTTTCCTCTGAAAACTTTCTCAATTCTCTTTGTCTGCTGTTCTTATCTTCTTCTCTCTTCTTCTTATCGATTCTTTCTCCAAAACTCTCTTCCTTTTTTATCGACCTCTTGAAACCCTAGAATTCCTAATACTAATCTGTTAGGGCTAAGTTTAATCCTAACACTTAACCATACAGTTTAAACACACGAGTATGAATAGTAATACACATATATAGTGCTTTCAGATGCATCTGAGGTAACCATGCAAAATAATAGTATCCAACAATAGGTAAAATGGATATCTTATTCGATAACACTACGCATTCCAATACCTCCCAAAACTGTATTTGTACTTGGAATAATAAAATAACAAAAAATTCAGATTTAAAAAGTACCTTTTTTAATATATCTTCAAGTTCAACTTTTTGCTTTTCAAGTTCTTCAATTTCAACTTCCAAATCCTGGGAAAAGCAAGGAAACAATTTCAGCACCTTGCAACAAATGAATCAGATGATGACACGTCTTTTACACTAGTAACACCTTAATCACATAAAAAGGTCATAAATTGACAAGAATATACTTTTGTATTTAATTATTTTTTATTTCACTGGATTATTTTTTTTTCCTACTATATTCACAACAATATATCAAACAAATACAATCAGATCTCAAGTAGTTGTATTTTATTATGAATCTCTTTATCCCTATTCCATAGTCTTTTTTTCTTCTTCTTCATTCAAATGATGTCTGGTTTATTGGATTTTTTTCGTCTTATATCAACTTCTCTAAAAATATGCAATTATATTTTTGAAATAATTCTTTGGCTTGATGAGATTTTCACCTAGGACCAATCCACCCTGTGACCACTTAAAGTTAATCTTTCCTAAGTAATTAGATTTTTGCAGTTTTTCAAAACAGTGTGGGGAACATTCTAGTATCGGTTAAACCTACAAATGCTGGACCAATGGAATTATATACAGTAAGAAGACTATATAAGTACACAATAATTTAAGCCTTCAATTCCAGGGTAGAAATTGTCGTGTAAAATAACTTCATCCTTTTATGCTTAACAATTGAATTTAGCACACTAACCAATTGAGATTAGTCTCAATATCACCATTATAGAAAGGAAAAGAAAGGTGTCAACACAACTATATTTTTTTATTTCACTTGTGATGTATCTCAAGAACAGGAGAAGAAATATAAATTTTTTAATAGTGCCCAAAGATAATAGAACATAATATCATCTTATATAATATAAAAGTTCATTTTTCTTTTGAAAAATGAATAAAATGGTTATCAACTTGAATGTGTTTTCATCTTATAACATATTTCTTTTCTTTACAAAATCTAATAAAAGAAATGAAAAATCGTTTAACTCATAAACTCGTATAATTGAAAGATAAGTATATGAATTTTTATGAATTAAACAAGTGTAGAAGTAATTTCTATTATTGTAAGACTTTTATATTTTACAAATTAATAATTTAATATATTAGATAATTAATCAAATACATAATCTTATATAAATAAACTCAATAATAGAAAAAAAAAACCCATAATTATCATGTTAAAAAAATTCCTAATTCAGCCAAAACAAACCAACCAAAAAAAACTTAATTTAAGCAATCATGCAAGTCTCACCACTAACACATAAACAAAGTTTGGCACTACCCATATTCTCAAGTAGTCTCATATAATGTAAGTTAAAAGCTTTCATCCTCTCGCTAAAACAATAGAGATTAAAATTTTCATAATCCTTTAAGACAGATAAAACGAAAAAAATTTTGAATTTTGAATTTTTGGATTTGTTATCATTGTACAAGATATAAGAGAAGAAAATACTTGAAGAATTATGTCATTGATTTTCTCAAGTTTCTAAATACTCACCGAAAATCATTTTATATCTTGTAAACTGATTATTAATTTGTCACTTCACATTAAATGATGATGATCAAGTGGTTTATATTTTCAATTACTTATAATTAAATTTATAAATATATTTTGGAGGGCCAATGAACAAAAAGAAAAAGAAATTATACATTTATATAACTTTAAAAGGGTTGGGTTGGAGTGGGCATAGGCAAGGCTCCCTTTTGTGCCCACCTCTTTCTACCTCTACTTGAGAAGAGAGCAACGCGAACTAATGACGTTTTTAATGGAAAAAACATGAATTCAAAGATAAAGATCACCTTCTCAAGTTGGCTCACTTCACTAGATTTAGCCACACGAAAGTTGAGCGCTTCTTCTTTTTGAGACCTGCTTAAAAATGGATTTCAAATGTAAAATTGCCTAGCACTAAAATCTAAAGCCATGACTTATGGCATCAACAAAAAAAGTGAAATGAAAAATAAATAATCGGGGAAAGCTATTTTGCTACAAGTTTACACTATTCATTCACTTTTTCAATGAATCAAAAGGCATATTAAACACTTCCCAACATTGATCAACTTGAATGGCTTATCAATCATGCCAATACATTTCATAAGCAATATGATTCTGAAATTGATGCTCTTAAGGAATCTGTGCTATTGATATTAACTCAATTTAGGTCTAGACAACAAGCAAGAAGGTGTTTTGTTGACGGAGCCTCCAATTTTGTAATACCATATATTTGGATTGCACCTTTAGCAACACAGGGTACTCTAATCCATGCAAGCATGCACAATTACCTTTTATTGCAAATGCACTAATGCCACCACATGTTCCATTCTATCTTCCTATGCATGATCATGGAATAAAAATTAAGGGATAATAATCTTTGCATGTTTTTAATTTTTTCCAAACCTTTTAGCTTTATCAATTGTATCAGGATTTCAAAACTTTATCAATTGTATCAGGATTTCAAAACTTTGTTCCAATTATGTCTTAGTAAAAATTAGAATGAAAATTTATATTTATCAGGAAGTGGAATACTTTTTTTTCTTTTTTTTTTCCTCTTATCCCACCCTTTCCCTCTCTCTTTCCAACATCCATCCCCCTCTCCTCTCTACCTCCACTCAACCCATCTCCCCTCGTCAAATTGATCCACTCTGTAACACCCTAGATACATAAAATAGAGAATCATATAATCTCCCATTGAAAGAAGCCACAACATCTCCATCCCAAGACTCATCCTAACAGCACCATCAACATGATTTAGAAGATGAGCAAAGCATCAATAGTAGAAGTAGGGTTTTAAATAACAAAATCAGAAACAGTGTAAGAGTCGAAAGCTGTGTAATATAGTTCGAACTATGTAGGACTGAATTGGCTGCCAGTATTGTGAATATGTTGACTTGTAAATATCTTCACAAATCTCCTAGCTTGATTATAGATTTGTTTTTCTTTCCATGTTCATTATTTCCTTTCTTAGAAGTGTAATGCACGTATAAATATAATCTTGTACAGATGATCGATTATCAATGAATTAGAGAACTATTCTCTCTATTTTCAACATGGTACCAAAGCCACCAATCGCAAAGGTTTGAGTTTTCTCCTCCGGTGGTTGTTCTTTGTTACTTTGTTTTTTCCTATTGAAGGAAACGAAGGCAGTCACTCTATTTGGTGGGCTTGTGGATGTGCGTTATCGCCACTGCCCATCTAGGAAAATCACTCAATCGTCGACCGGTGTTCACTAGGGAGTGCGTCGCTGGAACTCCTCGCCAGAGCCCTCACGCGCAGCTGGAAGAGTTCTTCCGCCAACCCACATGTCGGCGATTGTAAGCACATACAATCTTTTTTCGGCGACCTTTTTCGCTGGATTTCGCCCAAATCATCTCGCCTGAAGATTCTGACACAGTCTAGGTGACTTCTTTCATCTGGTTTTTTGGTTTATTCTACCAGAAGTGATTTTTCCTCTCCCGGCCTGTTATTCGATGTGTTTGCTTTACTGAGTTCCTGCTGGTTTATTTCGGGTACTGTTGGTTGGAGTTATTTCTTGGTTTTCTGATTTACGATTCTCTCTAGATTTCTGCCAGGTTTTTGTTTTTTCTGCCTAAAGTTGGTTCGGGTATTTTACTGAGTATTCGGGTCTACTGGGTTGTGTTTTGTTCTGGTTTTTTATTCAATCTGAGCTGTTGATTTCCATGCAAATTTTTCAATTGGTTTCTGGTTCTTGGGTTCTACCTTGAGGATTGGCTTTTATTTCATTTTGTGTTCAGCTCTTATTCGGTTGAATTTATTTTGTTTGGATTTACTGGTGGTATTATTTTTGGGTCTGGTGAGTTATAAAGTAAGTGATTCCGGGTAAAAATGGTTGATAACAAGATGTTAAAAATGATTGAAAATCTATCCATTAGAATCTTGACAGTTGAAGGTCTCTCTATTGATGAAATACAGACTTTCACACGTCTCTTATCAAAACTTGATTATAGTCCATCGGTTGTCTCTTCCAATTTTGTGAAATCAGGTACTTCTTTTCTTGCCACACTTGATAATTCCTGAGTTATAGATTCTGGAGCCAATAGACATATGACAGGCTCTTCAAAAAATTTTTTTTTTTTACCTATTCACCTTGTTTTAAAAAGGATACTGTTAGTATAGTTAATGGTTCCCTAGCTTATATTTTTGGCACAGGTTCTCTTAAGTGTACTTTTACAATAAATTTAGCATTTGTTCTCTACATTCCTTCTTTCCTTGTTAATCTTTTATATGTCAATGCTATTACAAATACTCTTAATTGTAAAATTAAGTTCTTTCCTATTTATTGCATTTTACAGGATCTAGCCACAGGAAAGACGATTGGATTTAGTAGATTACAAAATGGCTTATATATTCTTGAGAATGTTCCGGGTCCTTCTCCATCCAAAGCCTTGTTAATAAATTTTAAAACTACTCATCAGCAAATAATACAGTAGCATATGAAATTAGGTCACCCTTCTTTTTTTGTAGTTCAAAAACTTCATCCTAATTTGTTTGAAAATTGCAGGTTGGATACTTTATTTTGTGATGCCTATGAATTTGCCAAGCACACTAGATATTCTTATTTCTCTGGTAATAATAAAAGTTTAATTCTTTTTATGACTATTCACTCAGATGTTTGGGGACCTACTTTTGCTATTTCATTGTCAGGTCATAAGTGGTTTGTTACCTTTATTGATTGTTGCACTAGATTGACCTGGGTGTACTTAATGAAAACTAAAGATGAGATATTTTCTTATTTTCAATCTTTTCATGCTATGATTAGTATCCAATTTTGATGCTAAGGTAAAAATTTTAAGATTTGACAATGGTATAGAATACATGAATGATGTATTTCGTGCATATCTAGATTCTAAGGGTATTATCCATCAGACTAGCTGCGTAAACACTAGTGCTCAAAATGGAGTATCTAAAAGGAAAAATAGATATTTATTAGAGGTATTCAGATCTTTTATATTTTCTATGATTATTCCTAAGGTTTATTGAGGTGATGCAGTACTTACTGCTGCATATCTTATTAATAGGATGCCTCTTAAGAGTATTAACTTCAAAAACTTTTTGGAAGTCTTAAAAGGAAGTACACTTCATATACTGTTCTACCAAAAGTATTTGGTTGTATGTGTTTTGTCCATTACAAGACTAGCGGTGAATTGGATACTAGAGCTCTAAAATGTGTATTTGTAAGATATTCTAGCACTCAAAAAGGTTATAAGTGCTATCAACCCCCTTTTAGGAAATACTTTGTGAGCATGGATGTTACCTTTAAGGAGTCTGAGCCTTATTTGACTTCACCTCATGCTCCTCTACAGGGGGAGCATAAGAAGGAAGAGGAAGCGCTAGTGACTCCTTTAGAAATTATGAGTATTGAACATGCTTCAAAGAAAACATAATAGAAAAAAGGGAGATTGGATAGACCGGATTTAAAATAGACAATCGTAAGGTTAAGGAGAATAATGCCATCACACATGTTATGCCTGATCCAGCGTCAACTCTACAATTAGTTCCTGAGACCATATGTGGTAAGTCTTCTGTTATTCCTGATTCTGATTCTATAAATCCTAATTATCTTGATTTTGATCCTATAACTAATGATATTGATGTTCACATAGCTATCAGAAAATGAGTAAGATCATGAACTAAATATCCCATTTCCAAATTTGTTTCCTATAACTCTATCTCCTACTTATAGACCCTTTGTATCGTCTATGTCTACTGTTTCTATTCCGCATGATTGGCAGGAAGCATTCCGCGATGAAAAATGAAAGGAAGCAATGATGGAAGAGATGAAAACCTTGATAAAAAACAGAACTTGAGAGCTTGTCATTTCTTCAGTTGGATACAAATGGGTGTTCACTATAAAGCATAAAGCATATGGATCAATTGAAAGGTATAAAGTCATCTTGGTAGCAAAAAGTTTTACTCAAACTTATGGGATAAACTACCAAGAGACTTTCTCCCCTGTTGCAAAAATGAATACCATTAAAGTCTTGTTTTTATATGCAACTAACCTTGATTGGGATCTACTTAAGCAGCCCTGATCCCAGTCTTGATCTACTCGTTGTTGTCCATAAAGATAAACGTCAGTGTACTTATCATATCTCCTCTTTTGCCTCTTATACTCATTTTTATTCTCCTTCCTATTCCTTTATTGCTTCTTTAGATTCTATCTTTGTTCCTAAGACAGTTCATGAAGCTTTATCTCATCCTGGTTGGCGTTCTGCTATGAAAGAAGAAATGACGGCCTTAGATGATACTGGTACTTGGGAATTGGTGAAATTACCTGCAAGAAAGAAAGCCATTGTATGTAAGTGGGTATTCACAGTCAAAGTTAATCTTGATGGTTCCGTGGCTTGTCTTAAATTACGTCTGGTTGCTAAGGGTTAATGCTCAGACTTATGGCTTTGATTATTCTGATACTTTTTCTCCAGTAGCAAAACTTTTTTTGTTCATCTATTTGTCTCTATGGCAGCCACCTATGATTGGCCTTTGCATTAGCTTGTTATCAAGAATCCTTTTCTCCTTGGTGATTTACAGGAAGAGGTCTATATGAAGTAACCACCTGGATTTGTTGCTCAGGGGGAGTTAGGTAAAGTCAATCGGCTTCGCAAGTCCTTATATGGTTTAAAGCAAAGTCATCGAGCTTGGTTTGGAAGATTCAGTGAAGTGGTCCAAAATTTGGTATGAAGAAAGGTCAGTGTGATCATTCTATATTCTACAGACATCTTGAGGCTGGTTGCATTTTACTGGTGGTGTATGTTGATGATATTGTAATTACTAGAAGTGATAGTATGGGAATTTCATCTCTCAAGTATAGTATGGGAATTTCATCTCTCAAGTCCTTTCTTCACACTTAATTTCAAACAAAAGACCTGGGACACTTGAAGTATTTTTTGGGTATTGAGGTGATGAAATGTAAGAAAGGTATTTTTCTGTCACAAAGAAAACATGTCATTGACTTGTTGATAGAGACAGGAAAACTAGGTGTAAAGCCATGCAGTGCACCAATGACTCCCAACATAGATGGTGAATTGTTTGAAGATCTTGAGAAATACAGGAGGTTGATTGAAAAATTAAATTATCTTACTATGACTCGTCCTGATATTGCATATTCTGTTAGTGTTATAAGTCAGTTCATTTACTCTCCAATAGTCACTCATTGGGCCGCTTTAGAACAAATATTATGTTACTTGAAGGGAGCTCCAGGACATGGGTTACTATACAAAAATCATAGGCACTCTAATATTGAATGTTTTTCATATGCAAATTGGGCAGGATCCAAAGTTGACAGAAGATCTACTATTGAATGTTGTATGTTTGCTGGAGGAAATTTGGTGTCGTGGAGAAGTAAGAAGCAAAATATGGTTTCAAGATCGAGTGCTGAGTTAGAATATAGAGCCATGGCACAAGCTGTGTGTGAAGCAATATGGATGTATCGGTTGATTAATGAAGTTGGTCTTAAAACTTAATTACCATTAAATTGTGGTGTGATAACCAAGCTGCAATTCATATCATCTCCACTCTAGTATTTTATGAATGATGCAAGCATATTAAGATCGATTGCCACTTTGTTCGTGAAAAGATCCAAGAAAAGCTTATCTCCACGGGATACGTCAAAACTAGAGATCAATTGAGCGATATCTTCACAAATGCTCTGAATGGATCACGAGTGGATTATATTTATAACAAGCTGGGCATGATTAATATATATTCTCCAGCTTGAGGGGGAGTGTTACAGAATGTACAAATCACAAATCATTGGGCTTGATTAGAGGGATTACTAATTAGTTAGTTTCCATATATAGCATTTTTATTCTGTATATAATTGATAAGCATTGTGCAGACCAATACACATCAATAATATACTTCTTCTCATATATTACATGGGGAAAATAATGAGATAGGAACAAAAGATTGAAATGCATGCACGATAACAAGAGTCATCTGGTTTTGTTTATTGTTTAGGTATGTAAAGTTTTTCTTATGATTATTTTTTAATTTGTCTCAATTCAAATTACTTGGGAGAGGCTTTAGGGGCTCTTGCCAATTTAAAATTGAAGTCAAATTTTTATTTTTGAACTTATTGGGTCTTATAGACTTGCTAAGGAATCAACCAAACCAATTGATTTGTATTTATTCACTCAATTCAGTCTTGATTCAAGTGCACTTGAGATTCACCCTATAAATTTGAATCTCTATGGTGGAAAATTGAATCAAATTGTGAGATTCAAATCTTGTGATTCTAACAACAACGGGTTCAACAATCACATATTAATCTATAATCTATCATGGTCTACTATGTTGAAATAAAGAAACTAAAAGTTTTCATATTTGCTAGGACAAAAACAAAAACATGCATGTGCACAAGAAAGAGAGAGATGAATTGAAATTCACAGATATGTAAAAGCATGTGTTTGTGTACACACAACATTCTAAGATGCATTTTGAACCTGTGATCTAAAATACGTCTTTCAGCTTTTGCCGTTGAATTAAGAAGAGACTCTGATAAAATTTTCAATTTATGGACCTGCAAAATAAATGAAGTACAGATCACTAATATTATAGTAGCACATCATGATAAAATAAGCCAAAACAAAACCTAGAAAAAAAAATTTTTTGCCAAGTTGCAAAAATTCTCTCAATTAGTAAAGGTAATCCAAAAATGGACGGGCTTGCTATTATGACTTAAAAATTACTTTCACCAACAGTACATTTTACTATTCTTTAACTGCTAAACAATGCTTATGGTTTTGTAATGAATATAATCTACATGGTTTATGTGGTACATCGGTAAACTCCAATGTTATTAGTAAAAATCAAATTTTAATTCATTTTAAGGATTTTTCTTATAGCCATATTAGTACATTCAACTGTAAATGTTCGAGACATTTTTGCAACTAAGTTAAATTAAGATGATATACCTATTGCCACTTGCTCTTGATGTATATTGTATGATAAGCACTTCAAGCCATTTAGATAGGCAGGTTTAAAGGGTTTTGCGTGGCAAAAGAAAAAATGCTGGTATGGTATACCATTTAGCTATCTACATGTGCTACAGCTTAGGCAATTGACCAAATCAGATAGCTCTTCAGGCAACATTTGGGAAAAACCACCTTTAGAATAGTCTTAATGACCCAAAAAACCCAAACTTTTTTGAAAAATTGCAATTGCACTCAAACCTTGCAAAATAGACAATTGTAACTTAATTTTGAAACTTAGTTACAAATGTACCCTAATTTTGAAGCCTAGTTACAACTGTACCCATCTGACAAAATTAAAACTAAAATAGCCCATTATACCCATTATTTCTTTTAGTCATTCATCATAAAACTTGACTCTATCAATAACCCTCCATTAATCCCTTCCCAATTGCAAAAAATCATGGTGTAAATTTGACCAAATGACTACAATTGCAACTACATTTTGAAGTTAGGGTAAAATAATCTATTTTGAAAGGTTTGGTATAATTATAACTTTTCAAAAAGGTGTGGGACAAATTACTCTGAATCATCATCAAAGTGATTACCATATAGAGATTGCTTACTATGCATAGTATCAACTTAGAGAATACTTACAATGATACTTACAATGATGTTGGAAATATATAGAAGTTAAGATAACATTGTGGCATGTTCCTTTGTAAATTGCAACAGTAACAAGTTGATCTTAGTCTAGTGCACATAAAAAATGGTTTGATATAACACTTTGGATATAGAAATAGCCAGTCCCTTCTACCACAAGTTAAATAGGGAACTATCTACCATTTAGCTCAAACCTTGATTGATGCTTGCAAAGAATTCAATAACTTCTGGAAGAAAAATTATTGTCTCAATTGATTCATTATATAAATAAGAATCCATTGTACCTTTTGAGTATGCAACTCTGGAGAATCTCCATTCCTCAAATATTTCTTCTTTAGTAAGAGCGACTCCAAAGCGGAACACAGTTCTATTTGTCCCAGTATCTCTTCCAGAGCCTGCTTGAGAACTAAAGCAATCAACAACAATGGATCACAGACATATATTGTACTATCTGATACAGAAATTGCCAATGCAGCTAGAAAGTCTTGAAATAACAAATCAACTATAAAACCTGGGAATGTAATGAGATGTTTTAAATATTAATTGTGTATGATAAGAAAAAGCTACCTTGTTTTATGATTTTACTTTCCCCAGTATATGAATCATAGAAACCATTGGCATAGGACTTCAATATATAACAAACATTCAGCTATAGGCTTTTAGCAAACAGTGATAGCTAAGCTAAATAAACCTGCATATCCAAAGATCCTTGACCCAAATAAGTGAAGTATGGGGTAAAAGGAGTGTAAAACGCAAAAACTATTGTCAAAAGATGATGCAAACCAGGAGAAAGGGGAAAAGTGCATGAGAATGTCTTACATTAGCCTACCAACACATTAATCAGAAGTGTAATCTCAGAATTAACTTACCCACATGGAAAAAGCATAATAATCAGAAACATAAGGTAAAAGAGACTAAAAGAAGAACCCGAATGCTTAGTTAAACATGTCCACAAAAAAATGGACGCTAAAACTTACTTAGAATCTTAACCTGTTTATGAAATATGAACATTGAAGTTCAGAGGATATTAAGAAGAAGGGCAATATTTTGGGAGAGAGGGAAAATTTCAAAGACAAGTTAAATACTAAGCATTATGGGCTTATGGATGTCTACACAAGTTAAAAACTCCACATCATTACAGACATCTTGAATCTTTTTTTCATGCCATCACTTGAATATCTCACCAAGAGTCATGCTTAAATCAAAGAAATTTTGCACATAGCATCTGTATGAGAATGGGCATGCCTGAATGTTTTAAGTGGCCTTACCTTCGTTGTTGTAGCGGCTGTTTCTTCAGATGATTTTTCTCTAGCTTCATTTGGCGGTTGATGTAATGCCTTCATTTTTTCAAGTTTTTCCATTAGACTGCAGGCTTCAGCATCTATTCTGAGGGCAGAGAACAGGACACAAAGAACAAACACTGAAAATCAAATCCATTGTTTGCATCACCATTACCCAAAAAGAATTTCCAATTAAGGATGATATGTAAACAATAGACCAACAACATCAGAAAATGGTCAGTGATCCAAATTATATGGCACAAAATTTGATAGTGAAGGGGATAGAAGTTCAACTTGACCAAGAGCTCATTAAGCCAAAGAAATTTCTTCAAAATTTTGGTTTCTCCAACTAATATTGAGGTACTCAAGGAGAAAATCCAAAGAGCCAAGTAAATATTGAGAAATTGGAGAATATCCAGCTTGTTTTGAAAGTTGAGACAGCAGATTATGATCCATAATATTTTGAAAGCTGAGACTCAAGATGAGATTGGAAACTACATACTTTGTGCCCGCATCATATAGATGACGAGACCTCTATAAACACTGTGAACAAGCACACACGTGTGCAAAGGGCCAGTCAATTTTGTTCATAATATCTGCTATAGTAATAGAAATAAATGGAAACCAAAAGGTTCCTGCTCACCAAAGCCCACACATGCAACTGTGAAATATGCATAATATTCTTAACAACCTTGCAAGTTCAGCATTTATTTTCAGCCCTGAAATTGCAGCTTGAGCATACTCGAGCAATTCTTCTCGCTTTACCTGAAGAGACAAAAGAGTGTAAGAGAAGCCATATGTTAAATACACAACTCATTTTTCTGTGATTTCATTGTAAAATGTTCAATTTTGATGGTTTGGATTGAGATAAAAGATAAATATTGTTGAGACCTTTTCAGATGAGAAAACTAATGATTCATATTTTTAAGCAAATAGCAACATGTAAATCCTATTGATGATTAGAGATGACAAGAAACCATTTGTAGTACAAATAGCACAAAAATAGATAGAAACAAAAAAAAGGTTCATTCAAAGAATACTTTCAACATCTAATGTAACTTATTCTTTAAAAAAATATATAATTTCTAGTTGTTAGACATACTAGTTTATTGGACACATGAGTGGAGCAATAACAATGCTTAAATTGACAATAAAACTTAAATTTTAGATTAAAAGATTATATCCTGAAATTTCAAAAAAAAAAATGCAAAATATAAATCATGTTCTTCTTTATAGAGATGAGAAGAAAGCCCCTTCTAACCCAAAACAAAAAAAAAAAATTAATACTCTTGTTGTGTAAAAATTAGCTAACACCAAATAGCTGAGAAAAAAAAAACTTCAGAAAAGGTCAACATGGTTTCCAAGGAACTTCCAAATAGGCATTGAAAAAGATTTTTTTTTTTTTAATAGGAACTTCAAAGTACTTGGGGAATTATTCCTGCCTCTCTCAGTATGCCCCCCTCTGAGAGTGATGGGCGAAAAAGTGATCGCAAACCACAAACAACTGCTACAACAGTTGGGTGTCAGACCAAAACCACTATGAATAAAAAAAATAGCCCTCCTGAAATGCCTTCTATCATATTGCTAGGCCTAAATCTCATCTTGAATTTGCTGATATTTCAAACTATGTAAACCGGCCAGCCCAAGAAGCTGGAAAGCTAAAGGTCATGCCAGTACAAGTAATTCTCAGTCAGATCACTGTGTCGACAAATCAATACAATGTTTTTGAGTCAATATTGTGGAAATGACTCAAATCTGAAATATTAATAAGACTATGGAAAGTGGAATGATTCAAATGAACATAAGCACAGTGGTCCAAACTCTACCAATTGAACTCTTGCTTTCAATTAACTTATACCGGATTCTTTAAATGTCTTCAATCATCTTGGTCTTATTTTTTGAATTGCTCAATTATGTTCCCAAAATCAATTGTTGAAGCTTCTTTCATTAGTTTACCAAATAATGAAATAATTTAGATTTTGGTTTCTGCTAACATAGGACAATTTGCAAATCAGACCCTGTGAACAGTACTCTTGAATAGTAGAAATAAAGAATAGACACATCACACCTAAACTTCCTTAGGCAGATATCTGGGATAGAATTATATCAAACAACTCAAAAGCAGCAATTGCAGAAAATTTTTATTGACTGACAGCTGAATTACAAGCATTATAAGCACAGGTGTTTTTAGACTCAAACTAATCCTAAAAATTCAAGTTAACATAATGGACACCAAAACTTGTCTGGTCCTCCAAGGTTTCGCACAACCAAGGAAAACTATAAGGAATAATGTCATCCTAAGGCAGTAGGATTCAAGTTAAGACTAATGAAAATACAGACTCCTAAAGACATCTGGATGGATATTCCAGCAAAGCTGCAAATTAGGAAATTAGCCCGAGACTTAAAGTTGTAAAGTACTACTAGAACATCTATTTATTTGAAATAAACATGAAGATTAGACTCTTTAAGGACTAAGAGATACTGTATTATATCCTTAATAAACCCTATATTATATCCAAACTCGTCTAGGACGAAGATTTGTAGTTCTTAACTTATTTCTCCTAGAGCTTCTCGATGTCTGCATCATCTACCCAAGCAATAGTGAAAAGGAAATAGGCAAAGATGGTGCAAGAAATGAAGTGAAAAGTTCTAAGAATTTTTTTTATTCAAAAGTTCTAAGAATTTTTTTTATTCAAGAGTAATTATAACCATGAGCAAAAGGATGAAGATTAATGCCAGAAAAATTAAACAGAAGCTACCGACACAACACCATAACGAATGAGATTTTAACATGAAAATAAAATAACTTTTGGTACATCGGAAGGGGGCATGATTAGTTCCTAAGAAGGGATATCCTAAAATCATAAGTTAAAGCTATCAAACATCTAAAGGAAAGGAGGAGAAGGCAGCCTTGTTAGTGAACCATCTAGCAGTTATGAGATTCACAAACAGACATGTAAGCCCCTGCTAAGGAATCTTAAGTTCGTCAGAAGTCTAGCCTTCTGTTGCCATCTAAAAATAATACAGAAGAAAAGAAGCACCAAACTTCAAACAATACGTCTTCACTTTACACCAAAACATCCATAGACACAAGCAAGCACCCTCAACCACAGATCCAAACAAAACCAAGGGAAGTTGCCTCGGAGAGGAATGATGGAGCAAAGCAAACAGAATTTCTTACAAACTTGTTACCTTGTAATTGTAAAACCATAATGACAAAGGCAAAGATGTTTGCAAAAGGACACAACTGTTGATTCCTATTTTAACTGGGGAGAAAGTACCATATTTAGTACATACGTCCTCAGTATTATGAGACAATTTCAGCAACAAGAGAATGTTGAAGGCATGTGTACCCTTTTCTTACCAATACTTCATCCTCGTAGCTAGACAATGTTGATGACAAATCCTGTATTTTGCTCATTACCACTTTATGAACTTCTTTTTCTCCTGCAAGACAGAGCCTGTATATAGCCAAACCAATAAAAAGTTTACATGGAATTCAACAGTATGAAGCTCTTCAAAAATACATTTTCTTTTGTCATATTGACCAAATATAAGAATACTAGAAGAATTACCCAAATATCTCCAGAAGTATTGGAACTTCTTCTTCATTTGGTGCTTCAAGAATCTGAGTCATACAAAAGAGATAACCTGCTGTTAAACTCGATGGATCAGCAACTAAAAAGCCCTGCTAAAAATATTTAAAAATTAAAAGGAAGAGGAACACGAGCTATTCTTAGTTATTGCCAATTTCTAATGCATGTCCAGGCAAACCAATCACATTTTGTGTCCAGATAAGATATTAGATTGATATATTACCAAACTATGAACAACTACACTTTGAGAAATTTAACGAACAAATCCATTTCTTTTAAATTTAAAATAATCAGAAGTGCAATAGGAAGGTTTTTCTCATTTTAAATATTGAACGAGTAAAAAAAAATTGAACAAGAGCATTGAGCAAAGAGAAAATGGTTATAAAATGACAGAGGCAAGAGAATCCAAGGATTGGAAGGGCATCAACTCTGTAGTAATTCTAGTGATTATATCAATCTACACAAACTTCCATGAGAAAAAATAATCCAAACTACAGTAGCCCTGATTCACAATACAAAAGCACGATTGCAAATAAGTGTTAAAACAAATTCGTCCACTTTATTTGCAAAATATAGAAAAAGGCACTTAGTCGAATCGACCTTCATTTTTTTTATATAAATAAAGAAATTCCGTTGAGAAATAAATAAATGAGTGCACATATAAAGTACAAGGAATCCTCCTACATAACTCAAAAGACAACTAACAACAAGAATATGAACACAAGCTAAAAATGTAACATCTTCCATTCAAATCATATAACATTCAAAAAGACCTCTCACAAAGACTTTTTTTCTGATCTTCTATAAGTTTTTTTTTTCCATCACAATGTTCTATGTTATCCAAACTAGCCACAACTACACCATTTAGCACTTTCAGTTGGAGTTTGGCATAAGCAAGTTCCCTGTTCCCAAAGTAACATGCATAAAAGTTTCTCTAGTTGGTGAATTTCAGTACACGATCTAGTTCAAACTTTTTTTTTTCTCCATGAGATATTATACACAATCCCGATATCTATTACAAATTTTGAGCAAAAATCCAAAAATTTAACAACCCAATATGGGTAGAAATAAATTTGAACAATTCTCGCATAAGGCAAGATTCGAGGTCCAGGGCCTCACCCTTAGCCATCCAGCCATCCAGGCTAGGGATCATTGGCTATATCAAACTTATAAGTGGTGTGAAAAATTGATGTATAATACAGCTTCATTGTTCAATATGCCAAGTGCAAATAAACTGGAATGTCACACAGTTGGGATCCATTGTGAGCAATAGAAGCAAACAAAAATTTTCATCAAATCAGAAGATAACAATTCTGAACTTACAATCTTTCACAATCTGGTGAAAGAATGTTAAAAAAAAATGCATGCTCGTTAATCTAATCCCAAATTATTGGTATTCAACTTTTAATATGCCAGAACTAAAGACTCGATGCTTTTATTAAGTTAAGAACAAACAAAAACTAAATAAATAATAAAAGCTTTCAATGGAAGCCCTTCACATACATGTTAACTTACCACAGATAATGTTATGCCTTCAAGAGCTTGACTGTAGAGAAAGGCACCATGAAAGGTCATTGTCCCAAGCTCAGGGTCAACATAGTAAGCCTGTCCACATTTAAATAGAATTATAATTATAAATAAGAAAACAGAAACAAAACTCACATGTAATGAAGTTTGAACTTCTTCAGAGAAGGGATCCGTTAAATTTTTTTTTTTTTTTTTTTTGGTCACTAGATAGAATTTCTATTTACAAACTAGTATACAATGAACATTTGCTCATAGATAAGTCATAATTTCACAACACATCAACAAATACCTACATTTGTGGGCGTTAAACCTGGGATCTCCCAGGCCGCACGCCTTACCAATAAGGCTGTGGACTAGCCAGTTTGGGAATAATAAAGCAGAATGATATTTATAATGAGAAGTAATATTTACTCTGTGTTCCTACTTCAGACTTGTACCACATGAGTGGGGCTAACAATGCAAATTGAAAATCCATTTAATGTTTGAATATCTACAAGATAAGAAAGGGTATCAAGTATCAAGGATAAAACAATTTTATTAAAAAATTATTATTATTTACAAGAAAGAGATATCTCTCATCCCTAAGTTCTCAAAGGGAAAAAAAAAAAGTGAAATTTAATGAGATAATGTCTCATTATTCTTTCTTATCTTCTTATTACTCTAAAATAAGGCATAATTCTTACTTTTTTTTTTTTTTTTTTTTTTTTTCATTCCTTCCATTTCCTATTTCATCTCCCAAACTAAACTTGCACATCCAGACATAGCCTAAAGGTAAGTTCACAATAGACCCAAGTTCAAACTAATGAAACAAAAAAAAAAAAATCTCCTAAACCAAACCAAAGATATATAACATGATGGTACTCACACAATGACAGCAACTCAATTGAAAGCGTTGGCCCCAATTCCAAACAAGAATGAATTTTGCGTCGACAATTAAATTAGCGCGCGTGCACAGACCATTTATAAAAAAACAACAACAGAGACAGAAAAGCAAAGATATTCTAATTATATTAATTAACTCACAACAGTGGGTTTTCTAGGAGAATCCTTGGAGTCATCAGAGATAATTTGTTCATAGGAAAACTTTTCAGTGTTGTCAGGATAAGCTGCAGATATTCTCTCAATCTCTTTAAGTTCAACCAACCATCTTCTCAATAACTGAACTCTTTCAATCCCTCTACAAGACACTGAAACTTCCTCCAATCTTTTCACAGTAAGCCTCAAGCTCTTCGAATTCCCAGCTCCCTGTTCCAATCAATCAAATTACACCTCCTCGAAATCAATCCTCATTGTATTATAATAAACAATGATAAATAAATAAATAAATAAGGCAAAGTTTAGATGCCAATCGAGCTTAACCCGGTGGAACTCGGGTTCGCGCCATTTGTCTTCTTATCATCAAAAATAAAATATTAATAAAAAGCAAAATGATAAAAACAGTTATATAAAGTGGGAGAGGAAGCGGTGCTATTACAATGCGGTGCTGGATAATCTTTGCGCCCTCCGCCACGGCGTTTCCGGCTTGAAGGACGACGGTGTCAGCATAGTTGCGGACGGTGCGTGTTAAGTTGGTCTTTTGTCCCGATCCTGCTTCAACTGCTCTATACACTGCCGACCTAAACCACGACATTATTACTCTCTTCCAATGAAAGATTAAGAATTTGTTTGATTAAAATTAATTATGAAAAAAAATTGTATTATGTTTGTAATTCTGTTATCGTAGATATTTGTTAAAAATAACTAGTCAAATTCTTTGGATGCATTTTTCCGGGAAGATGATGATTGGAGTTGGTAGAGAGAAAATGGAGAAGAAGAAAGAACAAGTCAAATGTTTCGAATTTTCTGCCTGTCAATCCGCTTCTTCTTCAACCTTCATTTTTTTCTGTTGTTTTCGTTTTTTGCCAAATACTTTTTGGGCACCGTTATTTAAGACTCGTTGTGATTGTTCTGTTTAATATATAATTATAAACTTATCTTATAAATAAATAAATAACTTTTTCATAAAAAAATTACTGATGTTAATGATTAATTTAATTCTTGATTATTTTATTTAAATGCTAGTCATATAAAATTAATGTTAAATCAATATTATCTTATCCACTCTTTTGTAATGATATATATATATACATATATAATAATTAATAAAACATCTATAACTATGATTATAATTTAATTAGAAATAAAGTGAGAAAAAATATTAGTGGATTAATCATTATATTCTACATTCATATTTTTGTACCAGCATCAAATTAATCAGAAATTACATGATAAAACATTATTTATTTACAACTACTTGTTTGGTTCCTGAATACGTGGGAATGAAGTTAGAAATAAGGAATGAAATTACGGGAATAGTAATTAGAATATAAATCCTGGGGGAGTGGTGTTTGATAAGTAAAATATGAGAGTGAGAACTCTCCTAAAAGGATATTCCTATGAGAAACAAATAAAATAAAGCACGCCATAACAACTCTGAATCATTCATCTTATGCAACAAATTTGATGGAGGCCTAATCCAATTCTCTAAAGCATCTGATTCTTCAAAATCCGGATAAATGATATTGGACCTGGCAACAGCAAGTATATTTTGGATTCCAAAATATCGAAACATATACATACTAATGATTGAAACCCCAAGACCCATAACCAAAAACAACAAAATAAATTGAATGAGTTTCAATGCAAGAGATCTATTTTGATTCAATCTAATAGTGATACCAGGCTCCTTGCCATTCTCCATTGCCATCTTAATCACAATTCTGGGTTTTGTATTTTCAAAAGAATTAAATCCTAAAACACTCTGTATGCATTAAAAAAAATCCCCTAACGACATAATAAGGTTCTCCTTGCGCTTCTCCAAAAGCCTATTTTTATAGAGTAAAGAATCAACCAAATTTGGTTACTAACATATGGATTTTGGACGATTGATTCTGGAACACAAAACCCATTAAGGCATTAAAGTTAGAAAGAGAACAAAATAAACACAAAGAAAAAAAAAATCATAACTTTACCGAATGGGTATGTTAGAAACAAGGAATTATGGTAGAAAGAAATTTGAATAATCAAATTAGCATTCTCCTCCATAAGAATTTTGGCAGATATAGTGGGTACAGTAAAACTTTTTAATACCGCTATTAGTTTTTTTATTTTTAATAATTACATTATATCTATTTAATTACAGGCAGTTGTTAATTATTAGATAATCAAATAGTTGTTATTTATAAAAACTTAAATTTAGGACATATTTAATATAGTTATTCGTAGCAGATATTAATTGTTGTTGATAATTGTTAATTTGTGACAATTACATAATAGCTTATTGTTATAAATATTTGGTAAGATTATTATTAGTTGTTATTTGTTATTATGTTTAATAACTATTAAGGATAAATATTAATATTTACCTTTTTCTTTAAATATTATTTTTAAATGATAATTTAATCTTTTTATTTAAATAATATGAGCTTTTTTCCAAAAAAATCTCAAAATTGGAGTTTTTACAAACAACAATAGTTTGACTACCTAATAGTTACGTAATCACTAATAGCTATTAGTAATCAAATGAATATGACGCAGCTGTTAGAAATAAAAAAAAAATTAATAGCTGCATCAAAAAGTTTTACCAAACATTCACTTAGAGTTTTTTTGAAAAAGCTCCTACTTATTTAAATAAAAAAGACAAAATTATCCTTTAATAATAATATTTAAATAAAAAAATATTAATATTTATCATTATGGTCATTAAATATAATAACAATTAACAGTTAATAATAATTTTATCAAACACTTGCAATAATCAGGTATTAGGTTACAACCACCAGCTATCAGCTATTAGTCATCAGTTAACAGTCATCAACAACAGCTAACAACTGCCACAAATAGTTAAACCAAACAGGGTCATAGAACAACATGTGAGATGTGAGATGGAGAAGGAGAATCACCAATATGGTTTATAAAAGGTTGAATTTTTAATAAATGAGAGAAGCGTTGAATAATAAATCGGTTCAAAGTTTCTGGCTTTCAGTTCTTAAAATTTGGCAACTTTAATTGAAGGGAGAGAGAAAGTGTTTTAAAGGGATTTCCAGATGTGGGTTTGATCAACAGACATGCAAGGTGAGATTGTTCTTGAGCTTGAGAAAGTTGTAGAGTTTGATGGAAAGTTAATCAGTAGGAAAATACTTACCTACACTTGGTATGTATATCCATCCAATGAGAAAGAACACATAGAGTAAAAAAAAATATTAGTGCCTTTTTACTGGACCAAAAAAAAAAAGACAAAAGAATCATATTAATTAAAATATATCATCACTCATTAGTTGGATATATGAGATAAGTGTCAACACCCAGTGTAGATAAATATTTTCTTTTCCTGAGAAAGAGAGAGTGAAAAGTTGCTAAAATTTTTATTCTCATCTTATTATTTATCTTTATTTCCACACTTCTCTTAATAATAAAAACCTAGAATATTTTAATTTTATTCTATATCTTTTATTCCAATTTCTATTATTACTATTTACCAAACAATTCAAATTTTGGGAATAAGTATTTTATTCCCATTCTAATTTTATTATTCTAGCTAATTAAACAAGCCCTAAGGGTATTTTTTAAAAGCAATTATTTAAGAAGAAATATAATTATTAAAGTTAAATATAAAAAAATTAATATAAAAATGAGTTGGATGAAAAAAATTAGAGATTTTGATATATTTCATTACAATCACTACCATCTCAAGTGATAAGTCAGAATCTTTAATTTTCACTCATTTAAGTTATTTTTAAATTTATTTATTTCATATTTTCTAATTTTTATTTTTAACCAGTGTCTTTAAAAGTATTTCCAATCCATAACACTAAAATGGTGTCAAATTTACACTAAAATAATATAAATATCACATCAAATAGTAATTTCACTCTAACTGTAATATCATTTTTAACAAAAAAAAATCCTTTATATTCCTTATTTCTATCTTTATACAACTTTTTTATAATTTCCTACTATTTTAAGTATTTCATTAATTTTCCATAAATAAATATATTTTACATATCAGTCCAAAATATATTTATTAATTTAATAAAGTGGTAGAAACTAACAAATTAGCATATTATAATTTATTAACTAAAATGACTTATTTACTATTAATATATTATTTTAAATGTCTGAATGATATTTTGAATGCCTATATAATTTTAATTAATATCGGTGGTGATATTTTGTATTAGTATTTATATTTAATATGAAAGTTTAGGTAATTTTAATTTTAATGCTTGCATTTAATTTGAATGATTATGTAATTTTAATTAATGTAAATATAATTGTTTCATATTTTTCATTGTCATTTACAATTTGTATTATATCAAACATTCATGAAAATGTAGGACAGAAAAAAAAATATTATTATTTTAAATAAACTTATTATAGGTCAAAAATTAAATAGTTTAAATAAAATGAAGGCTTTTTTTATAAATAAAAAATGGATAATTACTATGAGATCTCTATATTTTGTCATATTATACTAAAAAATCTATATATTTTGGCTCTGTTAGACAATGAGGTCCTTCCGTATAATTTTTTCCCTTTTTTCATTAGTCAAAATCCAAAAAAATAACTTTTAATTAAAATATTTATTAAAATACTCAAAATACCCCTATTATCTTCCTACCCAAAACCCATAAGCGCACCCATCTTTTTCTTCATTTCACAATTCCATTAAAAATACCCATCTATTAATTAATTGGGTATTTTTAGAGTCACGCCGCCGGCCAAAGTTTCTAGAGCCATGTCATTGACGTCTCCATGGAAGGCAACCGATGAGATGATTGGAGTGTTGGTGCCTAGAAAAGCTTGGTCAGGTAGAGAGGTGGAAGAGATTTAAATTGAAACGAAACATGTTTGAGATTTTCATGGATGTGTGTGTATATTTTTATGTGTTGTTTTTTGGATTGGTAGATTTGAGATAATTAACGTGTTAATATATTTTTTTATTTTTTTATTTCCAACGTCTACTAAGAGGTCTCATGAATGGACTTCAAGTTGTAGAGTTGGTGCTGAGCAAATTCACTGGCAAGCTTCCACATCTTTAGTGAGGTCGATTTGACCAAGCATTGTTGGCTTAACATCTGCATCTCCAGTCTCATTGTCTTCTTCTAAGGCTTCAGTTAAGAAGAAGATGGTCAGTCTCGGATTTTCACTTCATTTTCCCCATGTCTTAAGTTTTTAATGGTTTTTTTTTTTCTCAATGGAGTAACGTATATTTGTTCTACTGTAGAAGCATAATGGTGGAGGACTATTGCCAATGGCTACTTGTATGAGGGAATAAATATATTGAGCTAGAAGACAGTTTGAAATTGGAATCAAATGGTATTCTACAAAGATGATGACGTTATGGTTTGGTGCTTCAAGATTGGTTTTTGCTGTGAAAAATTTGATATGGTTGAGGTGATAATATTTGAATGAAAATGAGGGGTATTATGGACTTTTTATATTGATTTAACGAATTTTTAACAGAAGAATCTCAAATTTTAATGGAACCAAATTATAGGGATGTCACACCCCAACTCTAGCGGTGTGATGGTTCTAGGGTAAAGGTAGGCAGAAGGTCACCATAAACATGTAGAACGCAACATAATTTGGATCTCAAGTACATCACATGCTCATATCATACATATATCATCATTGTTTTATCTTAGCCTATCACATCATTATAGACTTTCATATTTAAACTCAACAATTTGCAAGGGAAACTTTAGAAGTATGCTTTCCAAGCAACTATTATAATAGTATTTCCAGACATCACTACGGAGCTCTAAGAATAACTTCTTGATACATAAATATACAAGTACATACTTAATTACAACATAATAATAAAAATTTTACACATATACAAGTACATATTTAATTATAACATAATACTCAAAATTTTACACAACGAGTCTTCTTGTGGAGAAAGGATCAAGAAAATCTATCTTCAATATTAACTCCCTTGCAAGCTAATCTTAACACCTGAAAACCACATAAGGGAAGTGAACTTTCAACTTAATGAATTATGAACATAACTTACTTGAGGTTCAAATTCAAATTCGGGGTTCAAAAGAAATAACCATAAAAAGATATAATAATAACCATATGGTTTATATAGAAAATCAGAGTTAGTTTAACAAACTCAAAATACAGAATCATCTTAAACAAGCTCAGAATATGGAGTTCAAAGTATGCCTATATAATATGGCATAATAGACATATATATATATATATATATATATATATATATATTATATATTCATATTTTATTTAAATATTAGAACACTAAGAAATACTAAACAGAAGCCTAATGGTCTCCATACAGAGTAGGAGTCATACAATCTTCATACAGAGTACATGTGTTTGCGCTGACATATGCCTAGAGAAACTGATGGAGATCAATAAGATTTAGTGTTTTTCATATTTGTATTTCTATATTTTTGGTATTTTTATTTTCCTTAATTACTTTTAATATAAAACTTAGTTTTAGGAGTTATTTAAGATATTATATTAGTTTTGATTTGTTTCTCTATTTAAGTTAGTTTTGATTTATTCCCTTATTTATGTAAATCTGGTGATTTATTTCCTTTTGGGAAAAAATTACCATATTATATATTAGGGTTTTGTGAAAGTTATTTCCTATATATAGTTATGTAAACCTTAGGGTTGGGAGAGCTTGGATTTGAATAAAAAATAACATTTCTGTTTGAAAGTTGTTTCTTCCAATTTTCGGTATTCTTTTTTGAATCAACGAAATTTGATGCCTATATCCTATAATTTCTAAAATCAACAGGTTATAGAAGATTATTTTTTGGTTTTCGTGCGCGAATCAACGGATTATAATAGGATTCCGTTTTCTATTGATATTCCGCTGTGTTAGAAACTTTGTCCCCTCTAGATAGGACCCTGATAATTTGACTCTATCAGTTGAGTCATTGGTGCACACAGTCCTGTAACACCTGAGATTTATTTTGCTTGTATGTATTATGAAATTCTTGTAATGATGTATATAAGATTTGTTATAGAATGTTTATTTTGGAAGTGAGATTTGTTTGTTTTGATTTGAATTTTCAGAGTTTGTGTTTGTGTATAATTTAATGAATTTATGTTCAAGGTTTTAAAAAAAGAATTTAGGATATGTTATAACCTCATGTGTCTAGTTTAAATGAAAGGAAGAATCGAGGCATTTAAACTTTTATAGCTCAAGATAGAGCTGGTTTAGCATGTACTGGCGAAGTGAATTTTTTTAGCTTCTGTCGTGAACTATGCTCGTGAACAGTGCACACGAACAGTAACCATGAACAGTAATCGTGAAAAGTGATCGTGAACAGTAATCGTGAACAATAATCGTGAACAGTGCATGTGAACAGTAAACTCGGAGTTTATTTTTTTTTTTTTGCGGTAGCTTCTCCACTTCATTTTTTTTCTTTCTTTCTTCTTCTCTCTTCTTTTCCATTTCTGATTTCTCTCAACCATAATTCATTTTTCTTCATTTCTAAGGTTTGAATACTCCAATTAAGCCTTATTAATGCTAGAAAACACAAATTAAGGATTGTAAGAGCATCAATTCAAGCCAAATTCTTCAAAATTTCTTTGAAAAAAAAATTAGGTAATTTTCTTAAATCTTCTCTCTAGCTGGAATTAAGTTCTTTATTAACTAGAATAGTTATTTTTAAGTTGTGAGTGATCTTTTGTAAGCATTAATGGCTAATAATTATGGTTAGATTTAGTAGTATAGAGATTTATGATTTTTGGATGAATAGTATTATGAATAGTAGATTTTTTCTATAACTATTATTCATCCTCTATTAATGGTTAAATTAATGCTAGAATTTGTTTATAGAGACTTTAAGGAGCTTAGAATTTATGGAGAATTATTTTATGTGATTGTTTTGAGAAAACCCTAAATTTTAGAATTTTTGGGGTTTTTATTTAGGAGAAGAGAACTTAAGGAATTAAGGATCTTTTGGATTTGAGCAAGAGTTGAGCTTGACTAGAAAGTTTTTTGGTGCTAAAAGGTAAGTGTGGATTTCGTTTAATGTATATGATTCTCCATATAATAATTTTTGCTAAAGTATATTATATTCATATATATATATGTTATTTATGAATTCAATTTATTGAATAGAATCTTTCAATGTTATAATGACTTGGTTATTTTCCTTGGACCAAGTTTATTAATAAGCATTTGTTATTCATAATATGATATGTTATTCATATGTTGTGATCTCTTGATCACTTTTAATTACTCTTGAACCAATACATGATATGTATATCACAGAACATACATTATAAAATGTTTGTCCCAATGAGAGTTAATTCATTAGTCCAATGTGCACAGAGGAAACTTGACTGATAGGATATAATATCAGTGTTCCACCTAGAGGGAATCACAAGCTTTAGGCATATTCCTGCACAAGCATATGTGCTACGTGAAGGTAGCAAGGCTACCCAAACGTTATGATATAATATCAGTTATATGTTATGTTTATATGATAATGTCATTCGTTATAAGCATTTATGTTGTTAAAAAGAATTATGATTTGATATTCATATATGTATTCTGAGATGATTAGATAGTGCTACCCTTTGTACTTATGATATTAATTTATATGTTAAGATTTCTTTCTAATACCCTGGTACATATTCAAGATTTGCTATTTAAGTATTCTATATATGTTATTCATTATGATTGTTCACATCTTACTGAGTTGAAGGCTCGCCACTCTTCTGTAGATTTCAGGTTCTAGCTTAGCTCGAGAGAGAGTTAATCTTGAAGACAGAGCTTCTTGATTTCCTTCTCTACAAGAAGACTCTTTTATGTAATATTTTTGGATAATAGTTGAATTATATATATATGTATTCATATCTATGAGAAGTATACTCTTAGAAGCTCCGTAGATGTGTGTGATGTTGCTTATTCTTTTATTGTCATGGATGGTATTATAGACTTTTCTTTGTTCCATATTGATATTAGAATTATCTTTTGATCGGTAAGGAATAAGAGGAAATGTCATGTCATGTTGATGAGATATATAATATATGAATATTTGGCATAATGCTAGTATGTGTTGTATGTTTGATCCAGGTTAACTAGGGGTTCTATGAGTGTATGGTGGCCTTATGCCTACCCTTGCCCTAGAACTGTCGCACTAGTGGATTTGGGGTGTGACAGAGGTGGTATTAGGGCTATAGGTTTCTCAACCATAAGATAGATAGATAGATGTGCAAGTTCCCTAGCATGAATGTCTGATTAAGATAACAACGAAGCATAGGATTTTGTTTCGTCATGTTATGTATTCTTTGGAATAAATCTATGTTAAACTTGTGTTATGAGTCTAAAGTTACTCTATTTTCCTTATCAGTTTAGCGATGCCTCCGAGACGTGATCGTGGACGAGGTAGAAGACGTGGCAGAGGTCGTCCTAGGCGAGAATTGCCTTCTGAGGAGCGTTTAGTGGGTAGAGTGGGATGTGGGAAGGTTCCTCCAAAGCCATAGGTAGATGTGGTTGGTATGGCTTTACGATTGGATCAATTGAAGAGAAATTATGAGGTTTTAGCTGAGTTCATTACTCAGCAAAGAAAGCAATAAGTACCTCCAATACCAGTAGTTCCAGTTGCTTCAGTGGTTCCTCCACCACCAGTAGCAGTTGTGTCTTTGGTTGAAGAGGTTTCTTTTGAGCGGTTCTTGAAGCTCAAACCTTCTGAGTATAGAGGATAGGTGGATCCTACAGAGTTTTTGGATGAGATTGAGAAAAATGTCCATATTTTGAGGATCTCAGATAGGAGAGCCATAGAGTTTGTTGGCTATTTGATGAAAGCTGAAGTTCAGGAGGAGTATTCAGGGTAATGCAGATCTTTCTTGAAATTAGTTCAAGGAAAGAGTTATCGAGGAGTTCCTTCCAGGGAGTATAAGGGAGGCTAAAGCTGTTGAGTTTGAGAGATTGGTTCAGACTCTTAGTATGACAATTTCAGAATATGCGAAGAAATTTAGCCAATTGAGTAGATTTACTCCAGCTTTGGTTTCTACAGAGGCAGCACGGATTCAGAGGTTTCGTAGAGGACTCATAGCTCTGTTGTTTAAATTTCTAGCTGCTCTTGAGTTTGACTCATACTCTAGACTTGTGGATAAAGCTAGAGTGATTGAGAATAAAGAGATGGAGATTAGATCAAAAAGGGAAGAGAAAAAAAAATGAAGATTGGGAGTTCCTCCAGACAAGTTAGTGGAATGAAGAATATTGATGTTTCACCTCAGTTTGCTCCCCAAAGCGGATATAGAGGACCTTCAGAGAGATCTCAGTAGAGGCAAAATTCCTCTAGACTAACACCTCAGATGAGTTATGGTATTGCCAGTTCAGCACCATCTAGGATTACTATTCCTCCTTGTCCTATGTGTGGTAAGCTTCATAGAGGAACTTGTCACTTTAGGACAGGTGCATGATACAGGTATGGACAACAAGGTCACTTACTTAAGGATTGTCTGCAACCTTCTTTTAGAGCTAGACCTCAAACTTCTCAGGCTTCAGTCCAGATGGATAGGAGAGTTGTTGGTCAGCAGTCTGTCGTAGGCCAAGGTATTTTAGGTAGAGCTACAGAAGGAGATAGAAGTTCAGGTCAGACTGTTGTTCAGACACCTTCGGGCAGAGGTAGAGGGAGAGTATTTGCTTTGACACAGCAAGAGGCGCAAACTTCTAACACTGAGGTCACAGGTATTCTTTCGATCTAAGCTTTGAATGCGAGAGTGTTATTTGATTCAGGAGCTTCACATTTTTTTGTTTAGCTTAGTTTTGCTAAGAAGTTGAATATGCCATATGTATTGCTTGAGATTGCTTTGGTTGTATCTACTACTTTCGAGAAAGAGGTAGAGATTCAACACTTTTATTGATGCAGGCTAGCAGATAGAGGAGCGGGCTTTACAGTTTTTAGAGAAGCAAGATAGGGCCTTTCGCTCAGGTCGCCTTTGAAATGCCATAACTTTTAGCACAGGATGAGCCACGGGGCCCGTGAGTACTTGTTTCGAAGCTCGTTCAGACATCTAGAATAATGTTGAGAAAATTTAGCATGACCCAATTTTGCCCCCAAATTCAACCGTTTAAAGCACGAACGGAGCCTCTAAAGTTTTATGTTCATTTTTTTGCTTATTTGTGAATTGTTTTATTTTATTATATTTGGGCCGAAGCCTTTTAGCCCATTAGGGTTTATTCTTCTTTTAGCATATAAATATGCTTGTTTTGTTTTGTAAGAGACAGTTTTTGACGATTAATTGAAACATAATTTTCTTCTAATTTTGATTTTCTTAGAAAACAACAAAGTTGATGCCTATTTCCTGGTATTTGTAAAATCAACAGGTTATAGAAGATTATTATCCGGTATTCGTACGCGAATCAAGGTATTATAATAAAATTCCATTTTCCATTGATATCTCGCTATGTCATTTATCCATCTTGTGTAGTTAGCATAGATGGTAAAAGTTTAGAGTCAAATTTGATTGTGTTGCTGGTGCTTGAGTTTGATGTGATTTTGGGCATGGATTGGTTGTTTAAGTTTTATGCATCCATAAATTTTCATGAGAAGAAGTTAGTGTTTAAGCCACCTTCGGGTGAGAAATTTGAATTTCAAGGGGAAAAGAGTGAAGTACCCTATAATGTAAAATTCGCCATCGGGGCGAGGAGATTGATGAGGAAAGGTTGCCAAGGATATTTGCCATACATCTGTGATACTTGCAAAGAAGTGAAAGGCTTGGAGCAGATTCCTATTGTCAGTGAGTTTTCGGATGTATTTCCTGATGAGTTACATGGATTGCCATCGGATAGAGAAATTGAGTTTGGTATTGAGTTGTTTCCTAGCACTAATCCGATTTTTATTCCTCCATACCGTATGGCACCAGTAGAGTTAAGAGAATTGAAGACTCTTTTGCAAGATATGCTTAACAAAGGATTCATTAGACCCAGTAGTTCTCCTTGGGGTGCTCCTATACTCTTTGTGAAGAAGAAGGATGGATCTATGAGACTGTATATCCATCACAAGCAACTCAATAAGATCACTATTTAGAATAAGTATCCTTTGCCAATGATAGATGATATGTTTAACCAGCTGCAGGGTGCTAGTCATTTCTCCAAGATAGACTTAAGGTCTGGTTATCATCAGTTGAAGATTCAGAATGAAGATGCGTCTAAGACTGCTTTTCGAACGAGATATGGTCACTATGAGTTTCTAGTGTTGCCTTTTGGATTGACTAATGCGCCAGCTGATTTCATGGACCTCATGAATAGGATCTTCAAACCATTTTTGGACAAGTTTATCATAGTGTTTATGGATGACATTCTTGTGTATTCTCAGATTGCGGAAGAGCATGAAAAGCATCTTCAGATGGTATTGCAGATTTTGAGAGAGCATCAGTTGTTTGCTAAGTTTTCAAAGTGTGAGTTTTGTCTTGAGAATGTTTGTTTCCTTGGACATGTTATGAGTAAAGATGGACTCAAGGTTGACCCAAGGAAAGTAGACGCCATTCTTAGTTGGCCTAGACCCATCAATATTTCAGAAGTTAGGAGTTTCTTGGGTTTGGCAGGCAATATAGAAGGTTTATTTAGGATTTCTCTAAGATTGCAGTTCCTTTGACTAAGCTTACTCATAGCTAGTGAAATGCCAATGGACAAATGCATATGAAGGGAGTTTCCACAAGTTGAAGACTTGTCTCACCACGACACCTGTGTTAGCTTTGCCATCAGGTGAAGGAGGTTATGCGGTATAATGTGATGCTTCGATAGTAGGGCTTGGTTGTGTGCTTATGCAGTATGGTAGGGTAATATCTTATGCTTCTAGACAGTTAAGGAAGCATAAGGTGAATTATCCGACTCATGATCTTGAAATGGCTGCAGTTGTCTTTGCATTGAAGATATGAAGACATTATATGTATGGAGAGAAGTGTGAGATCTTTACAGATCATCAGAGCTTGAAGTATATCTTCCAACAAAAAGACCTAAATCTTAGGGGAAGGAGATTGATGGAGTTACTTAAAGAGTATGATTGTGAGATTTTATACCATCCAGGAAAGGCGAATGTGGTAGCGGATGCTTTGAGTAGGAAGTCTTTGGGTAGCTTAGCCCATATTTAAGTGAGTAAGAGACCTTTGGTGAGTGAGGTGTAGAGTTTGCATGATGTGGGGATCAATTTTGACTTATTAGATTCAAGAGTGCTTCTAGCTTATTTCCAAGTCAAGCCAGTGCTTATTGATCAAATCAGAGGGGCACAACATAGAGATCCTCAGTTTGTGAAGTTGAAGAGAGACGTGGGGAATAAAGAAAGCTCCAGGTTTTGCTATGATAGATGGAATATTGAGACTTGACAGCAGAGTATGTGTTCCAACAATCGATGGTTTAAGAGATATGATTCTTAAGGAAGCACATCATTCCAGTTATAGTGTTCATACAAGTGCTACGAAGATGTACTACAACATCAAGAGTTCTTATTGGTTGAGTGGGATGAAGAAGGATGTGGAAGAGTTTGTGGTAAGATGTTTGACTTGTCAGCAAGTTAAATTTGAGCATCAGAAGCCTTCGAGTCTACTTCAACAGTTGCCACTACCAGAGTGGGAGTGGGAAATGATAACTATAGACTTTGTTGTAGGGTTGCCACGGACTTCAAGTGGGCATGACTCGATCTGGGTAATTATGGATAGATTGACCAAGTCAGCTCACTTCTTGCTAGTCAAGACAACCTACACAGCTTCTTTGTATGCACAGATGTATATTGATGAGATAATAAGACTTCATAGGATTCTAGTTTCTATTATCTCTGATAGAGGAGCTCAGTTCACATCAAGATTTTGGCAGAAGCTACAAGAGTCTTTGGGTACTCAGCTTGATTTCAGCATGTCATTTCATTCCCAGACAGATGGGAAATCAGAGAGGACTATCCAAACTCTAGAAGACATGTTGAGAATATGCATTCTAGACTTTGGAGGTAATTGGGATAAGCATTTACCTTTGATAGAGTTTGCCTACAATAATAGCTACCATTTTACCATCAAAATGGCTCCTTATATGGTTTTGTATGGTAGAAAGTATAGGTCTCCTTTGTGCTGGGATGAAGTTGGAGAGAAGCATGTTGAAGGGCCTAAATTGATTCAGTATACAACATAAAAGTTCCCTATCAACAGAGAAAGATTGAAGACTGCTTTCAGTAGGCAGAAGAGCTATGTCGATCCTAAGAGAAAAGATCTTTGTTTTATGGTTGGTGACTTAGTGTTTTTAAAAGTCTCACCTATGAAGGAAGTTCTAAGGTTTGGTAAGAAAGGCAAGCTATCTCCGAGGTACATTGGGCTATTTGAGGTGTTAGATAAAGTTGGAGAAGTCTCTTATAGATTAGCCTTGCCATCTCACTTGGACAATGTGCATCCAGTCTTTCATGTTTCCATGCTTCGACAATATGTTGCAGATCCTTCCCAGGTGTTGCAAGCTCAAGAGGTAGAATTCCAGCAAGACTTGACTTATGAAGAGGTTCCAGTAGCTATCATTGAAAGGATGATCAAGAAGCCAAGGAACAAAAAGATAGCAATGATTAAAGTCTTATGGAAGAACTAAGTTATGGAAGAATGCACTTGAGAGAGTGAGTTGAACATGCAAGCGAAGTATCCTCACCTATTTCAAGTTTAAGGTAAATTTTTTAAATTCGAAGACGAATTTTGTTAAGGGGGGAGAATGTAATACCTGAGATTTATTTTGCTTGTATGTATTCCGAAATTCTTATAATGATGTATATAAGATTTGTTATGGAATGTTTATTTTGCAAGTGAGATTTGTTTGTTTTGATTTGAATTTCAAAGTTTGTGTTTGTGTAGAATTTTATGAATTTATGTTCAAGGCTTTAAATAAAGAATTTGGGATATGTTGTAGTCTCATGTGTCTAGTTCAAGTGAAATAAATAATCAAGACATTTAAACTTCTGTAGCTCAAGATAGAACTGGTTTAGCACATAATGCCAAAGTGAATTTTTTCAGCTTCTGTCATGAACAGTACTCTCTAAACAGTACGCGTGAACAGTAACCGTGAACAGTAACCGTGAATAGTAATTATGAACAGTAACTGTGAATAGTGTACGAAACAGTAAACTACCCTAGAAAATCTTACCATGATTTTATGATTAAAGTTCTCACTATATACTTTGAAATTATCAAAATGACTAAAGATAATTTTAAAAACTCAGTTAGAGTGAAAACGAAAAACTTTCCGGAAATTGTCGGTATCAATATCGCTGCCGTAAAAATAGTAGTCCCGTCAATAGATAAATTTCAGATTCTGACTAAGGGGTAAATGATTATGTGCATACATGTGTAAATACTGTTAAAAGAAATAGGTGAAAAATATTTAAGAACACTGATAAAGTAAACAATGGCAAAACCGTAAATAAATGGAACTTTAGGGGTATAGTGGAATTTGGACTGTCTGTGTTTTGGAACGGGTCTGAAACTATTTTATTTATAAAGTGTAAATAAAATTAAGATGTTTGAATATTCACTTTGAAATCCAAATCCCGATGAAATTGTCAGAATAAATTACAGAAGAAAATGTGGCAAAAGTACAATTTAAGAAAAGTTTAAGGAGCAAAGTAAAATTTGCCAAATGTAACTTATTATATAAGCCACACTTAGAAAATTTTTGGCCATTTCTTCTTCTTCCTTTGTCCGAAATTTGCTCTTCCATTTCCATTGATTTTTCTTCAATTTTGCTAAGGAGAATCTATGGAAACTTGAAATAAATTACATATTCTTCATCCTCCATCCATTTGCAACCATAGAAAATAAGAAAATTTCAAGAATAAGTAACTAAGGAATTTCGGCCAAAGTACCAATTTGAGGTAAATTGTTGCTTTGTTTGATTTTATGGTTGATTTAGGGTTATTAGACGTTAGTAAGATTGGGTAATATGTTTAATTGCATCAGTTGATGCATATAGCATTTTTGCCCAATTTTCAAAATCTAAACCTAAGTTGTATGATTTTGTCACACCTCGACACCACCGGTGCAACGGTTCTAGGGTAAGGGTAGGTATAAGGCCACCATAAACCCGTAGAACCATGAACTAAACTTGTCTCAATCATAATAACATACATTCTACCCAATGCAAAACATTACATCTTATAAATCATCATTTATATCATAACATCTCTACTTGTTCCCTACCAATCAAAAGATAATTCTAACATCAATATGGAACAAGTGAGAGTCTACAAATGCCATCAATGGCTACAAAATCAAAACATTTCATAACTAACTACGGAGCTCTAAGAGAATGTACTTCAACAGACATGATTATAAATACATATAACAAAATAATATCCAAAACAATTATATCCAAGCCTCTTGGGAAGAATAAGTCAAGAAGCTCTATCCTCTAGATTAGCTCTCTCTCGAGCTACACTATAACCTGAAACCACATAAGAGGGATGAGCCTTCAACTCAATAAGATATGAACAACACAATGCTTTAGGTTAAACAAGAAATATGAATATGAAATCGTGAACATGAACATATACAAATATATATATACTTGGGTATGAGAGAATCCCAAGCTTTTACTTGGAAAGATCATGTGTGTTTATAATAATTAGCACTATCAAATCATATCATAATCAAATCGTGGATCTCATTTTGAAGGGTAAAATGCCCACAAAGATGGCATTATCAAATCTCATATATGATAGAACTGATATCATTAACATACGTATCAGTAGCCTTGCTACTTTAACGTGACACATATACTTGCGCGGCATATGCCTAGAGCTCATGATCCCCTCTAGGTGGAACACTGATACTATACCCTATCAGCCAGGTTTCCTCTGTGCACATTGGACCAATGAATTTACTCTCATTGGGAAAAGCATTCTATACATATGTATCTCAGGGTTCACAAAAAAAAAAAAAAAATACATTCTCAACAATTCTGAATTTGGTCAAGAGACCATTTAGCATTTATAGGAAAGGCTTAATTATGATCTTGGTCCAAGAAAAACAACAAAGTCATTATCATATATTAATGATTACATAAAACAAGTCATCAAAATTTATAATGAGACAACACAGTGAACATATATATATATATATATATA
>CANXYC010621094.1:0-25384 GCA_948193065.1 Aleurites moluccanus | reverse complement strand
ATACAAAAGGTATGATTCAATGGTTTAGGTTTCATGGTAGTTTTGGTGAATCCTAGTCATCTAACCATCCATTCTTCTTACTTTCATACTATTGGTCCATCCAAAGTCAACCAAGATGAGTATCACATACATTTAGCACACCAAATCCAAAACCAAAAGCAATAATCCCATACTTTGAGCTTAGAATAACAACTTTGCAACCTACTCATCTAACCATCCAATTTTTCATCATTTGATCCAACGGTTAGATTTAATCAAGCCTAAACTAATACCTTAGGGTAGGAAATGACCAAAATACCCTTAGTGCAACCGAAACATCGAAATCGCACAATTTGCCGGGAAACATTTTTTAATCGGAATTATTTCTTTATCTAATGCCCAAATAAATTAAATAAGGACATTTTCGATTCTTTAAATTCTTTTCTACTTCCAAATATGATATAAAATATAAAATCCATTAAAATCTGACTGGTGAAAAATGACCATTTTACCCCCAGTTCACCAAAAATTTAAAATTTTCCGATTAAGTCCTAGCAGCCTCTAAACCACTTCTATGCCTAAAAGTAATTCAAATAACATGCATAACCATCTATTTCATGCATAAACACATGCCATTATCAATGCAAAAAGAAAGAAAAAATTTCCCCCTTATTTGCCCCTCTAATGGTTTAGGTAAGGTTTAGATTGAGGTGTTACATAAAGAGAGTGAGATCCTGCGGGAGAAGGTAGAAGAGTAGCTGAAGAAGGGGCACATTTAGGAAAGCATGAACCCGTGTGCAGTACCTGCATTATTAACTCCAAATAAGGATGAAAGTTTGAGGATGTGCATAGATAGTCGAGCCGTCAACAAAATCACAGTGGGCTACAAATTTTCCATTCCCAGATTGGATGACATGCTGGACAAATTGCATGGAGCAAGATGGTTCTCCAAACTGGATTTAAAGAATAGGTATCATCAGATTTGGATTAGGCCTGGGGATGAAAGGAAGACTGCTTTCAAGACTAAAGATGGGTTGTCTGAGTGGCTTGTTATGCCATTCGGATTATCGAATGCTCCTAGTACCTTCATGCGTTTGATGAACCAGGTATTACGGCCTTTCATAGGCAGATTTGTAGTTGTTTACTTTGACAATATTCTTATTTATAGTAGGGATGAAAGAGAGCATATATTGCATTTGAGGGAGGTGCTAACAACTTTATAGGAAAATAAACTTTATATTAACCTAAAGAAATGCAACTTCCTTACCAATAAGCTGTTATTCTTGGGGTTTGTAGTAGGAGCTGAAGGAATCCAGGTCGATGAGACTAAGGTTCAAGCCATTAGAGAATGGCCAACTTCGCGAAAGGTGTCTGAGCTGAGGAGCTTTCATGGGTTGGCAACCTTTTACAGGCAATTCATCAAAAAATTTAGTACCATCGCCACCCTCATGACTGAATGTTTAAAGCAAGGGAAGTTTTAGTGGGGGGGAAGAAGTAGAAAGCAGTTTTGCCCTTTTGAAATAAAAGCTTTGTACAACACCAGTTCTTGCATTACCAGATTTTGAGAAACTATTTGAAGTGGATTGTGATGCAAGTGGCATTGGTGTAGGGGTTGTATTATCCCATGAAAAGAGGCCAGTAGCCTTCTTCAGTGAGAAACTCAATGAGGCTATAAGAAAATGGAGCACCTATGACAAAGAGTTCTACTCAGTAATTTGTGCCTTGAAAATATGGGAACACTACTTAGTAGGCAAGGAGTTTGTTTTGTATTTTGACTATGAGGCTTTGAAATATTTGCATAGCCAGAGGCAGATAAGCAAGGACATACATGCTAGATGGTGTCAATTCCTGCAGAAATTTTCATTCAGGTTGAAGCATAAATCTGGGGTACATAATAACGTGGTCGATGCATTAAGCAAGAGGGCAACTTTACTGGTGACATTAGGCAATGAGGTAGTGGGGCTTAAGGCACTCAAATAAGCCTATGAACATGATGTAGATTTTGGAGATATTTGGTTGCAGTGTTCTCTTAGTCAACTTGTCAATGATTTTTACTTGTAAGATGGATATTTGATGTATGAGAATCAACTCGGCATTCCCAGGACGTCATTGGGAGAAAAAGTGATCCAAGATTTGTATAGAGGAGGTCTAGCAGGACACCTTGGCAGAGACAAGACTGCAGCTGCTGTGAAGGAGAGATTCCACTGGCCACACATCAATAGGGATGTTATAAAACTTATGCGGCGGTGTTATATTTGCCAGACGGCTAAGGGACAGTCCAAAAATACTGGATTATATACACCATTACTTCTACCTGAAAATATTTGGGAAGACCTATCCATGGATTTTGTCCTTGGTTTGCCTCGTACCCAAAAAGGCGTTGACAGTGTTTTTGTTGTAGTTGACAGATTCTCCAAGATGGCACACTTTATCCCTTGCAGAAAAACCTCATATGTAGTAGGTATAGCCAAGTTGTTCTTTAAGGAAGTGGTTCGCCTTTATGGTGTACCCAAAACCATCACTTCAGATAAGGACAGCAAGTTCTTGGGTCATTTTTGGAGATCCTTGTGGAAAATGTTCAATTCCACTTTGAATTTCACCAGCACCGCCCACCAACAATCCGATGGTCAGACGGAGGTGATTAATCGATCGTTGGGAAATTTGATTCGTTATATCTGTGGAGATATACCCAAGCAATAGGATGTGGCTTTACCCCAAGCTGAATTTGCCTTTAATAATGTTGTGCTCTCTACCAACGGTCGTTCTCCTTTCTCCATTGTTTATATCAAGGTGCCTCAGGTTACTTTGGACTTAACACAGTTGCCAAAGGAAAAAAGGAAGAATGTTTCAACTACTCACATGGTAGAACAGATGGCGGAGGTACACAAAGAAGTCAAACAAAAGCTGGAAGAAGCAAACAAGAGATATAAACAGGCTACAGACAAGCATAGAAGACAATAGACTTTTGAGGTTGGGGATGAAGTCATGGTTTTCCTTCGTCGTGAAAAAATCCCAACAGGTACTTACAACAAGCTGCAACCTAAGAAATATGGACCTTACACCATCAACAAGAAAATAAATGATAACGCTTATGTGGTGGATCTTCCTGATAGTATGGCAATCTCTCATACTTTCAATATTGTTGATTTGTCTCCTTATTTTCCGTCTCATGGGCCTTTGTACCAGGATCCTACCCTCAACTCGAGGTTGAGTTTTTTCCAAGTAAGAGAGACTGATGTAGAGGAAGTGAGCCTTGAGTTTATGAATCATTTGGATAAGCAGAAATCCAAACGAATGCCCAAATAGAGTTTGTTTATCTACAGATGGAAAAACGGCCATAACTTTTGATCCATAATTAGTCACGGGGCTTTTTTAATATATCAAACATTCCATCTTAACTTGTCTTAATGAGATCGTTTTCATCTCCAAAAATATTCATTTAGGATCTTAACGGACCATTTTAAGTTTTGAGCTTATTTTTATTATTTTCGAATTTAATTATTTTATTTTAGAATTGTAATTTTAGGGTTTGCCAATGTATTTAAGCCTTTTAATCTCAGTTTTAGAGGCAGATTCTAATTAATAAAAATTCATAAACCCTAAACTCTATGTTTACATTGAAAACGCTTGTTACGCTGCGTCAAATACTAACTCTAGAATGAAAAACACAAGTCCAAAATGTTAAATCCAAGTTCAACATACTATATATCTCAATCACAAGCAGGAATGATGTCCAAAAGCCAGGGGTATTACAACACTTATAATGAGTAAAGTAGGCTCTTGTATGCTTTTGCATCCAAGCTTACACGCATGATTATTGTATCGAAGTAGCGAAGCTGATTGACTCCCACATTGCTCACATCTTGCAAATAGGCTAGGCTCCTACAAGCTTTCGCTCACTAGCCTACCACAATAAGTCCACAATAGAAATAGCATAACTAGGTTCTTAATCTCATGGCAATAAGCCAATATCATTCACAAACTTGTATAGGAATACCCGACTGGGCTACCAATCTTATGGCACAAGCCAATATTGTTCACCAACTTGTATGTGCCATTTTTTTCAATCTTGCTCTCCAACGCTTGGTAGGAAGCCAATTTTGTCCGTCAACTGGCATGTAAATATATATATTCAAAAAGAAAAAAGAATTAACCAAACTAATCTTCTACTTGTAGAATAATTGAATAATTACAATGTTAGTGAAACTCAATCTTTCGACCTTAGCCTAATTCTAACAATAAAACTACTTCAATTCTCATAATTAAATTTTGTTACATCAATCTACTAAAAAAATTAAGCTACTTTAATTTCTTCATCATGTAAGCTTCTTTAATTCCTCCATCGACTGTGAAGAAAAATATAAAAAATTGCAACATCTATATATATACACCTTGAAATAGAGAGACAATCTTTTAGGAAAAAAAAAATAGTCATAATAGAGAATTGTAAAATTGAAGTTCTACCGACCATGACACTGTGTTTTTGAAGAATATCAAAACATACATATTTATTTTATTTTTCATGAAGAATCTATGTCACGTTGCAATTTTTTTAATTGAATTCTAGATTTCTAAGTCTTTGGATTAGAATTCTCAATTTGTTTATAAAAGTCTAGATTTTTATGTCCTTTGCTCATAAACGTTTCAATTTCTGTCCTTTTAGGGACAAAGCCAAGAATTTTTATAAGGAAACCAATATTAAAACACCAAAACCATTTAATTAGCTCACTCCTAAATCTCCATATGGGAAGAGAGTATGAAAAATTATAGGCTATATTAATAAGCCAATAGAAACAGTAAAGAAGACACTAAGTAATCAAAAATGTTTTTTCATTCAAAAGTCGTTAACAGACTATATTCTTATGAATATAAGAACAAAAACAACTCTAATTCTTGATCTCTTTATACAAGATTAAATTTTAAAAACTATAATTTAATAACTAGAAAAAATAATTTCTAGAAACTAAACTATAATCACAACAAACATCCAAAACCCAAATATAATTTCAAGAAACCACTCTAAAATTCAAAATATTTCACATATATATAACCTAGACAGTAAAATATCATATAATCACAAAAAATAAAAAATAAATAAACATTAATTTTCAAGCTTGAATATGATAACTAAAATAGCGTCGCTATCAACGATATTGTTACCTACACTACTCATAGTAAAAAAGCTCATCTTTTAATTTTGAAGAAGCTCATATCCCTCAATCTAAACCTAATTACCCACCCAAAGAAATTTATTGTTGCCCCTAATTGGAATGCCACCCAACGCTTCGCCTAATCCTCACCAAGGCTCAAAATCAAAGTATTATATAAAAATAAAGTATTATTTATTATATATGTGATACTCACAGAACTTAGAGCAAATAAAAGTAGCTGCTTAATTAAGAGAAGCAAACTCAAATTTAAAGAATATCAATCCTTAACTTCTACTCACTTGTAAATTTATATCATTAAAATTTTCTTTTCCTATATTGAGTTTGTGTAATTACTTATATCATAGATTTCATTTTTATTATTGATTAACAGGAAATAACCTGAAATTTATATGAGAAAAATGCTTGAATAAAATTTAAATGCATAAAATCTTAAATTAAAACTTTATTTATAAATACTAACATCAACTATGAACATTTCTGTGCAAAAATAAACTCAAGACTTAAAAAAAAAAAAAAAAATAGATAGGTCTTGACTGCATCCCTTCTTTTCTCTTTTCCCCATTCTTTTTTTCTCAAAATCTCGATGTTTTTCCAAGCTAAAAATGCAAATGATGGTGTTTCTTGGTAGGTCAATGATTTTCGGTCAAAAATGGAAGGTGTGGATAGTTATGGAGGTTAGATTTACTTTCCCTTCATCTCTACTTTTTCACCAATCTATTTCTACCTTTTCCCCCTTTCTTGTTATATATATATATAGGGACCATGGTTCTCCTCCGTCAGCACCTAGCTTCACCCCTGTGCCCTTCCAATTTGTTTGCAAAGCCATTAAGCTTGTGCAATATATTATAATGGTGCACAATTTTGGAGGGTGATTTTGGAGGGTATCTCACTAGATCACCTTTCAATTTAAGTTGCTAATTCACAAAGGTAGGTATATTCATTCTGATTTTGGGCCAAGAACTTATTCAGAGGTGTAAACGTGCCTTTGTTGATAAGTAATCATTTGATTAAAGAACTAATGAAAATTCAATTTTATGAGGGTTCACCAAATGACAAAGAATTTATCTGATTTCTTAATTCGCACAGAAGAAAATAAGACAGATATAAACTTTATTTATTCAGGGAGGTGAAATACAATAAAATGTAGAAAATATAAGGAGAAAAAGAAGAAGAAAAACTCAAAATTACCATAGTAATACAGGCATGATAAGTAATCACTCTGGTGTGCATTAATCACTCGTGTACATTCCAATTAGGCCTCTTTGCTTACATTCCAATGTTCATTGTTTTATCACTGTGATCTTGCCTTTTTTTTTTTTCGAGGCTTTCAGATTTTGGTACTAGTAAAATTCTAGGATAGATCCCTCTATTAAAATTTAGATGTCCAAATTTTGGGCATTGACTTTGATCTCATTAGGCTAGTTCAAGGTTGGTGCTTTTTGTTCTTTTGGCTTCTTTTCTTCTTGTTATTCTTTCTTCCAATAAAATTCTTTTCTTTGCACAGAGCATGGATTTTCCCCAGCATGTGAAACAAAACATTTGCAGAAGAATTACTTTTCTTTTAAATTGTGTTCTGCTACAAGTAAGCCTTTTCAGAGTTTCTCAATATCATTTTGAAATGTTCAGTTGCTTTTTGGATTGGGACATATTTTTAAGGTTTTGAAACCCGAATTGGACCGGTCAGTTTAACAGAAAAATTAGTAATCGATTGACTGGCCTGATAGATCCATCCCCAAATACCCATTCCTCAAAAATGGGATCAAACCCAATAACCTGGATGAGTTCAGGTCATTTAGCTTTTTTCCTTCTTTTTTTTTTCTGTATTTTGGTTCAAAACGATTTAACACGTGAGTCACTTAACATGCAGGGCCAACTGCTTTGCTTATTTTAGAGCCACTTAACGTATATAATCCATTTGTTGTTGCTTTACCTTATCGATATGGGATTTTTTGTGCTTCAGCTTTCATTTCTTTCCCTAATGTCTAATAAAATATGGCTAAGACTTGCAAAAGAAAAGTCTTTGTATTTATTCTTCTTTCTTTATTTATTTTATTGTGTGTGTGTTAATTTTATATGTATAAATATAAATGAATAAATATATTAAATTATAATATATAATATTAATTATAATACTAATAGAATTATATTTCAAAATTAAATTCAATTAAATTTTAAAAATGACTAAATTAATTAAATCAAAATATTTTTATTTAACTAAATTAAATTAATTAAATTTGACTTGTTTAGTAAAGGTAATTTAACTATTTAGTTTAATTAGACTTATTAATGAAAAATTTTTTTATAAATAATAAATATTTAACTATATATATATATATATAGTAAAACCTCTATAAATTAATATTATTGAGACTCATAAATTCTATTAATTAAAAAAGATATTAATTAATGGATAAATTAATAATTTATTAATTTAAAGAGAGTATTTAATATTTAATTAACTAAAAACTCATTATATTTTACTAATTTTATAATCAAATCAATATGAATTAAATGAATTGAATAAAAATATGTGATCAATTGAATACAAATTAATTGAAATTGATAAAATAATATGTGATGAATTAAATATGAACTAACTGAAATAAAATTAAAAAAAAAAATATGTGATCAATTAAATATGAACTAAATGTATTAAAAAAAATATAATAAATAAAATATAAATGAAATGAAATTAAAAAAAAAAAAAAAAAAAAACAAGTGAGTATAGTCACTTAAATTTCAAATAATTTTTAGAGTCATATTTTAATAAAATATATATCATAATTTACTATATGTGTAATATTGATAAATTATTAGTGTATAATATGAATGAACTATTTAACTATATAATGATTTTTAAAAATAATATATTATCTTATTAATTTAATAAATTATTAATTTAATTTAATAGTTCAAGTCAGAATTGTAGAAAATTATTAGCATAAAAATTAGACCTAACGAAAGAAGAAAATTATAAAAAATTGCAACATATTTATGTATAATACGGAAACAGAGATGCATTGATTAAGAATAAATTAAAATTAACCACAACAGAGAATTGCAAAATTAGAGTAGAAACGCTGTTAAAGAGTCTTCTAAAACTAGGAATCTATAAAATTAAAAATAAAAAATTATCGAAAATTATATATTTATGAATCAAAGTTTAGATTGAGTTAATTGATTATTTGTTATATTTATTTTATAGGGTAAAAATTAGCTAAACGATTAGCGAAACTAACATACTAATTCTAAAAACGCTTGACCACTTAAAAAATTCAAAATTTTGTATTTCTTTTAATTTTATCTAAAACTTTAAATTTTATTAATTTAATTTTAATTTTTAAATTTAATTATAATTATGATAAACTCTCAAAAGTAAAAGGCCTAGTGACCTACAAATGTTCATAACTTAAAATTTTATTAATTTTTACTAATAATTAAATTTAATACAAGTTTAGTTTAATTTACAGTTTTATTAATACGGTAAATTATATATATATATATTTTTTGAAAAGTATGATAAATTAAGTACACTCATTTATATGAATTATCATTCTTGTTTAAATATTTATATATATAAAAATTGTCTCATGTATCTAATAAAAAATAAAAATTGGTTTGAAGATAAAACGTTATATTATTATATTATTTTTAATTTTAAAGATTGTAAATTAAATTAAACTTGTATTAAATTTAAATTATTGATAAAAGTTAATAAAATTAAAATATGACACAAAGTTTTGAATTTTTAAATTATTATACGTTTAATTTTAAGAGTTTATCATTATTATAGCTAATTTTAAAAATTAAAATAAAATTGATAAAATTTTAAATTTTAAATATAATTAAAAGATCACACAAAATCTTAATTTTTTTTTTTTTTTTATATCATTACACCTTCTAGAAATAAGTAAATGAATAATTATAATGTTAGTGAAACTCTATCTTTCAACCTAATTTTAACATTATATATTTAATCCACTTCAAAACTCATAAATTTTGTTGCATCAATATGGTAAAACTAAAAGCTACCTTAATTTCTTCATCTTAAGAACTTCTTTAATTCTTCCATTGTTTTCTATTTTTTCCTTTATTGTTTTCTATCTTTTTCATTTATTTATATTTAAGATGTAATAATTTCTTAGGAAAAGAACTACAGAAATGATATTTATTAATTAAATTTGTTCTATTTAATTATAATAATATTATTCTTCTTATTCTTTATTTTTTTTTTATGGTTTTGATTTTCTTTAATTTTTTAATTCTATAAGAGGACCAACCAAGTTTATAGTTTCCTAAAAAAAAAAAAAAATAATAAGTTATCAGTTACCACTTTTTTTTTTTCTATATATATTTAAAGGAACCAAATAAATATAAGGCAACTTAAAAAGTAATTAAAGTTAATGTAATTTTGTGACTTTTTTTTTTTTTTAGTTTGTGTTATAGTTGTGAATTATAAATGATATGAATTTGAATATAGTTGTGCTCTGTCTTTTGAGTTTTTGTTTTGTTTTTTTTTTTTTTTTGGGCTAAATTTAATATATATAACCAGAGAAAAAAAATACAAAATTGAAGTGAATTTTTATTAGAAGTCAAAATTGATGTCAAATTAATTGCAATTGAGAATTTTTTATATTTATAACTATTATTTTTTTTCATTTTCATTAATATTAAAATATAACATTTATACTTCAATTATAGACAATACTTGGAGGGTTCTTTCATAATGTTATTCAGTACTTAAAATTAAAATTTTCAGTACTCAATCGTTTTAAGTTGTTTGATAACACTTATATTAAAAGTGTCAATTAAATTAAAAATATGTAAATATTTAACTTAAAATTTAGACTGAATACAATAAATGATTATATTTTTAAATATTTTTATAATTTAAAAATTATATTTTATACTTTATTTAACATTTAAAATTTAATACTTCAAAATTTTACATTTAATTTTCAGATTTATTGAATATCACATTACTCATCCATTTAACTACTTGACATTGAGCTTAAAATTAATTGTGTAATTGAATGACTAGTTGTGGATTTCTAACTGAAATTATACCATATAATTATAATTTCAATTAAAATTTATAATTGGAATGACAAATCAATCAAATCAAAATAAGTAGTATAATTTTTATAAAATTAAAAATTATAATTTTTTATCATTAAATAAAAAAAACATTTTTTTAAAATCAATTAATCTATAAAAAAATCACATCACATATTTTCATTTATTTAATTTATCATTTCGATTAAAAATTTTAATTGAAATCACTATTTCTTTATATAATTTCTCGATTTCTAAATTTCCTTAATCTTTATCAACTTAAAAACAATCTTATTTTTATTGGATATTTTAAAATTATGTAGTTTGTAATATTATGCATGGGAATACTTTTAAGTTAAATATTAAAAATATATACATTTTATGCATCGTGAATGTAATATAAATTATTTTATTACTTTATACCATCTTATATAATTTTTATTGAATAGAAATATTCTAAACAATATATAATAAATAAATAAAGGGTAATATAATTATTTTAACTTTTTATTATATTTTTATTTTATTTTATCCAATTTATTTTATATTAAATATTGATTTGAATAAGATAAAATAATTTTTCACTTCTGTCTTATTTTATCCAGTACCAAACTAAACCTAAGAGTATAAAAAGGAAATTGAATATGTCAAAAAAAAATATTTTTTAATGTAAATTATTATTTTTCAAATAAATTTTTCTAACACATGTATAACTGATTATTTGCCATAAATTAATTACATATAATTTGTAAAAGAAAAAAACAAAAGCATGTGGGCTACCCCACCCGTGAGACTAATGGGGCTTAAGAAGTCAATGTTAAACTAAGGTTAATTTTTTAACTAATACACATTGCGATTCTTAATTTTTAATACGTAATATAAAAATTTTCAGGCTTTCAATTTATTTTTATTGGCAATTCTTAACTGTCTAGAATTAAAGTTATTTCTATTTTAACTCCCCAAATTCCTTTTCTTTTTTCAAAAAAATTCAAGAATTCCCTTTTCTTTAAAACTAAACTCTGATACCATTTAAAGTGAATATGCTCTCTTTCTAATCAGTTTGTTAAGAGGTGAAATTATAGAAAATTACTCCAAGAGATCTTCAAAGAGTTTTTCTTTTATTTCTGATTTCTTTCATCTTATCATACTCATTGTGACAACGAGAGTTGACAACAAAACCTAAAAGATATTTGTTCTCGAGGAAAAAATTCTTAAATTCACTCTGTTTAAAAGTCAACTCTTCTAAATTTTTAAACTTGTCTATAGAATTATTTAAAAAGTCTAAACGATTTATAATAGAATTTAATAATACTATCACTAGATTCTTACTTACACCGTGATATAGGTGATGACAATCAGGATAAGAACAACCTGAAGAATTATTGGTCATTCAACAATCGTGCAAAAGCACCAAACCTTTCTAGATAATGAAATTTATTAAATTCAAGTTCTTGGTTTGGAAAATTTGTAAGTTTAATGTCTTCTTTATTAGGCCTTTTAAGTCTTTCAATCCTTTGTATAGCAATAGGTAATTCTCTTATTCGTTATTCATATAAAGCAAAAAAAAGATCTTGTAGTCTAAGATTGGCACTCAACTGTTCTCTCCTAGCTCGAGTTAAAGTTAGACCTCTAAACCAATTTCTATTAGCAGATCAGTTGGAAGACATAAACATTTAAACATAAACTTAAAATATTTATAATATATATACCTTTGTAAACCAGGTCCACTAAGCTTCTGCAACAGTTTTAGCCTTTCTTCCAAGCTCGTCACCAGCAATACCTTCAGACAAGTATGGAGGATATGACATATTGCCCTTTATTGGTTAGATCTTACTGCAACACTCCTGGATATCAGACTGTTTTGAAGGATGAAAGGTATATAGAAAAAAAATTATCATACATATAAAGACTTGAAAAAGATTTTTCTTAAATTATCAACTCTTCTCTCCTAGCTCGAGTTAAAGTTAGACCTCTAAACCAATTTCTATTAGCAGATCAGTTGAAAGACATAAATATTTAAACATAAACTTAAAATATTTATAATATATATACCTTTGTAGACCGGGTCCACTAAGCTTCCGCAACAGTTTTAGCCCTCCTTCCAAATTCATCACCAGCAATACCTTTAGACAGGTATGGAGATATGACATATTGCCCTTTCTTGGTTAGATCTTACTGCAACACTCTTGGATATCAGACCGTTTTGAAGGATGAAAGATATATAGAAAAAAAATTATCATACATATAAAGACTTGAAAAAGATTTTTCTTAAATTATCAACTCTTCTCTCCTAGCTCGAGTTAAAGTTAGACCTCTAAACCAATTTCTATTAGCAGATCAATTGGAAGACATAAATATTTAAACATAAACTTAAAATATTTATAATATATATACCTTTGTAGACTGAGTCCACTAAGCTTCCGCAACAATTTTAGCCCTCCTTCCAAGCTTGTCACCAGCAATACCTTCATACAGGTATGGAGGATATGACATATTACCCTTTCTTGGTTAGATCTTACTGCAACACTCCTGGATATCAGAACGTTTTGAAGGATGAAAGATATATAGAAAAAAAAATTATCATGGTATATAGAAAAAAAATTATCATACATATAAAGACTTGAAAAAGATTTTTCTTAAAAAAACTTTGTATTTTATTTTGCTCCCCTTCTTTAATAAGCTGAAGAAGTATATATAGACTTTTTACAAACAAAGTTGATGTTTGTATTACTGTTTGCCAGCTCAAAAGAAAAATAATTAACACAGTACAATAATTAAGATAGGTAGCTGGAATAGTATGCCAGCTTTATAAAACTACAAAAATAAATGAATAGTTGGTACCTCTGGTACTGTTTTCCAACTGTATTTAATACAATGATTAAATAAAGATAATGGTTGCTTTAATTTTGCAGCTAAGGAGATAGTCCTTATCTAGAGATAAGTTCTTTTCATCGGGACCATAAATTTTAAAGCTACTTTGGCTAATAGTACTTTAATACTTGCAACCACTTCTGAAAAGTAATTCCTCATTTATCATGCTGAGGCTAACGTCATGGATGACCTTTCTGTCACTCCATCTGTGAGTTGCTGACTGGGATGTCCATGCTTTCTCTTAGTTCTACATAATCCCTAGCCATCTCTTTTACAACACGTTGCTCTTTGAACTGAGCAACCTTCTTCCAAATCTTCATGGTTTCTGACTGGAAATCCAAATTTGGAACTAAATCCACTAGTTTCATAAACAATTTTTGTGCTTCTTCTCGTCCCTTAATTATAGACAATAATCTTATAATGGGAGTATATTAGGACCAAATAATAATAAATACTTTACTATCTCTGAGAAGGAAATAATTGTTTGCATAGATTGTCTTTTCCGGATTAGCTTTGAAATTTTCAATTCTCACAGTTTGGGTAATAATCTTGTTTTCTTTATACATGTTAAAATAAAAACTTGCGTTCTGATTATTAACCTTCTGTGGGTCAATAAATTCTTTAGCCATAATAGGACGGAGATCCCAAATTTGATAAGGATTACAAATAGTTTCATCCTCACCACAATCCATAATTATGCTAAAAATATAACTGGTAATTATTCTTAGGTCTGAACTAGAAAATTCTAAGGATTCCTGTACAATAATTGGAAGTGATTTACACAGATCATTATCGTTTATATTGATCGCGATAATTTCTGTCAGTCTTGCATCTGTGTAGCGGATATTATCTTTCGTCATTTCTGAAGGAATTCTCATAATTAGACCTCCATATCCTTGTCAATGTATGTATGGATGTAACATAGAATACTATTTGAGAGAATGATCTATCGAGTCCACACTTTTAATCTTTCTGGTATAGGTCACTTCTAGCGGAATGTATGAACTTATTTCATCAAGAAGTCTATCCCTTTCCATTATTAACTGAAGGAAATCTTCTTCATCCTTTTTGCGGATTTCAAGTTGTTTTTCTAAATATAAAATATATGAAACAACATCATCTACAAAGTGTTGTAATTGCTGGAAGTTTCTTTTGGCTAATCCTCCATGCAATCTAGAACACAACATAGATCCGTCTTTTGAAAAACCATAATCATACTTTATGAAGTACCAGACATTTTCATACTTGCAGATATTTAAAGCCTTAGGGTTATCTACCCTCATGATCTTCATGAATTCTTCATGAATGTCATCAGATTCATTTTCAAATTCTTTCATTATGTTTTCCCTAGGAGATTGTTGGATTTCCTATTTTTTAAATTTAGTTATTCCAAAAACAATACCTTAATTTAATTCATCACAATCAGGATTTTCATCCTCAAAGCTTTTATCAGTTTTATCCTCTTCCCAAGTTTGGTTTGGAATATGTGAAGATTCACTGGCCTTTCCACTAGCCTTGTGTTTGTGATCTGACACATCACCAGAGTTTTTACAATTCTCCTCCTGTAACGGAGTTTGATTTGGTACTTTTAAATGTTCACTGGCATGTTCACCAGCCTATTGATTAGGAATCGATAAAGATTCATTGGCTTTTTCAGAAGCCTCTTGGTTTAGAACTCGAGGTTTTTTGGTACTTCTACTGGCCTTTTAGTTTGGAACTACTGAAGCTTCATCGAGACTTCTACCAGTCTTTTTTGAGTCATCATGACTACCCTCCTATGAAGGAGTTGGGCATTGTGGTCTTTTCATAGTGGCCAATTCACCTTCATTCTTTTGATGAAGTTCTTTTTTGAATCTTTTTACCTGTTCAGGAGCAAGGCCAAGTTTTTTTTATTGTTTTTTCTTAAAAATCTTCAAGGACTCGTGCTTTTGGTACCAGAGGATTTTTCTCTTTGTTCTTTTAAATCAAGGATTTCTCCTTTCGCTTTTAGTTAGCATTTTTTGGACTAACAAGTTCCTTCGAACTCGCTGGCTTCTCCTTAGGACGCTCTGTAGAGATATATTCTTAAGATTTACATATCCAGCACATAATATCTTTCGATGCTATAGCTTTTTTTTTCATTCTTGAAGAACCAAAGCCATCGCTTTTGGAGTCTTTACTCTCTTTCTCGATTTTCTTTATGCACTATTTTCGAGTGTGACCCTCTTTTTTACATATCCAAAATATCTTATTTTTTAGGGCAGGATCCGTCTATAAATTTAGACAATTCACGGGAAAGAGAATCAGCTATTATATTTTTATCATAAGGAATATATTCAATATCAAACATGTAATAGCTAAACCATTCTTGCAATCTTAAAAGTTTAGTTTGTCTAGCCTTTTTAAGATTCAAATTCATAAATCCTTTTACATAGGTTGAATCTATTCTAATTACGCACCTCTTAGGAGCTAGGAAGATGTAAAAGGCTTTTATTCCATTTTTAATTTCTAGGACTTCATTTTTATGGATTGGATAATTAATTTATGATCCTTTAAATGTTCCGGACCAATACTTACAGATTTGTTCTGGTTTTCTACCTTTGATTTTTAATAATGCTCCCCATAATTTTTATGAAACATCTACCTTTAGGACTAACTCATCTGCATCTGATGATAAATTAAGACAAGGCAAATTTTTCATTTTATCTTTTACCTAGATAACATTTTGAGTGTCCTCATTATCCCAAAACCAATGAACTTTATCAGATGATTTCTTTAATATTCTTCCTAGGTTTTTAGAAAGATTTTTTATGAACTATCTAGCACAGTTAGCAAGTCCGCAGAATCATTGTAGCTGCTTCCTATCTTCTAGTTCATCAGGAAAGTTAATAAGTTTTTCAGAAATGTGACTTTGTAGCCTAATTTTTCCTTTTTAAATTTAATCCTTAAAAAATTTATTTTTTTCCTAAACCATTATATCTTTCTTTCATATAGAATCATACCTTTATATTTGAAGATATCAGTCACTTATTCAAAGTAACTCATGTGTTCTTTTTTATCATTACTAAAAACTAATACGTCGTCTATATAGATCACACAAAATTTGTTCAATGCTTTAAAGTCATTGTCCATTTTGTGATGAAACACACCTGGAGCATTTTTCAGGCTGAATGACATTACCAACCATTCATACATCCCTTGAGGTGTATTGAAGGTCGTAATGTCTATATAGTCTTTTTCCATTTTTACCTGCCAATAACCATATTTTAGATCAAATTTATAAAAGATAGAAGGTTGTTTAAGACTTACCCCATCTATGACATCTCCTGTTGTAGGGATCTTATAACAATCATCTTTTGTTGCTTTATTTACCTGACGATAGTCTATAACCATTCGTGATTTACCTCGCACCTGCTCTGCATGGTTTATTACCATAATGGTTGGACTAGAATGTGGGTTATTACTATCCCTAATTAAACCTTTTTCAAGCAATTCAGGAATCTGCTTATCAAATTCCTCTATCATCTCTTAGGTATATGTTATATTTCTGGTTCTGATGATAGTACTGAGATCTTTCAGCTCTAATTTAGTAGTTATGCCATTTAGCACCATAACTTTAGCAGTTCTTCACTAAAATTATCAGTTAATTTTATAAGAAACTTTTTTCACTTAATTCCTTTTAGCTGGGATTGTGTAATAGGTTTATCTATCACATCTTGTGCTTTAAAACACAATTCTTCATACCAAGAGGTATACTTTGACTCTTAATCAAATAAACAATCTAGCCAAATTTCACCACGCTGAGCTTGTACTCTGAATGTCTGTTCACATGGCATAGACCCATACAACTCTGATATTTTAACTAGATAAAAATCAAATTTTAATATATTTTTAGGATTTGTCAGAGATGTGCTTTTTACACTTCCAATCGAGATGTAATCATTGTCCTACACAAATAGTCTATTTTTTTTTTTGCCCTTTTAGGAAAACATTTCCTAAAATGATATTTGCATCTAAATTAGGGAATGCCAAGACCTTATTAATAGTAAAATTTTGGCCACTTATGATAACAGGAACTTGTTTTGCAAATTGTGTCACCAAGTTCACTTCTCCGCCTATCATACGTAGTATCATAGGTTGGGTCAATGGTTTTCACTATTCATCAGGGAGTGCATTGGGTCTAGCACTAGTAATCGTTGCACCTGTGTCAACTAATGCATCTAAAGAGTAATCATAATAACCAAAATATTTAAATGTTTAAGAAAATGTATGTACTTAAACCTAATTTTTTTGTGCTAAATATCTTTGATGATGCCATGGGATTAGGGCATACCATTTTCTAGACCTCCTCGAAAGGAATTGAACATTGTTGAGAAATATTTTGTATTTCTTTTACAACCTCATAAACTAAGGTTAGATGTTTAACCACCCTTACATTTTCCTGAATTTCTTCTTCTTCATATACAGGTAAACTAATAGTCATGTATCCTACAATGGTTCTTCCTTCAGAAGATGATTGTGTATTTACTTCCTGGGTCGGTGTCCTAGGGACTTCTTCTCTAATTAGCGATGAAGTGGAATTACATCTAGGTAATCGAGGGACATGATATGATCTCCTAGGAGGATCATAAATCCTTATATTTCTCATAGGTTTATCTAGGTTTAAGGTGATATTTCTACCCATTTGTGTGATTTGAGAGGAACCTATTGATCTTGATGTCATTGTTGGTTCTTGAAGAACCCAACTCTTAGGCCAAGATAACTCTAGAGGATTAATTTCTTTTCTATGGAACTGTCTATAGTTATATGAACCTTCATCAAATAACTCTTTAATTGTAGATATATTCCTCACTCTAGAATTGGTTGTATTAATTAATCTAAAAATTATCATAGTGTGATATGCTAAATATTTTGCCTGAGAATTCATTCTATTCATATTCATGAATTTAATCCTTAGTGATAAATAATTACCCAAACACTTATCCTTTACAGACATCATATAGTTAGGATAAGTCTGGAACCAAACTGGACCATGCGCAAGGTTATTCTAGACCCCTGATATTAGCTGGTTTTGGAACAAATTCTATCTTTTGTCTAACATAGTTGGTATCACAAAACTATCGGCTGACAAATTGAACAATGGTATTAGTCCTACTTAGACAAGACCAATATGGATGTATTGGTATGTTTTCTTTAATTTAGCTACCAATTCCCTTATTTTTGGTAAATTAATCAAAGTTACGTCCAACATTTCTAGTTTTATACTAGAAACCTGAGCCGTAGATTCTGACTGGGAGACATCTACTATGGACCTAAAACTAAATTTAGATTTGTTATAAATAGAATTGATGTCTACCTTTGGGAGTTTCCATTCTAGGCAACTTTTGGGCGGATCATCATACTGGAAAGATTCTTTCTACACCAGAGAAGTATCTAAGGGGATCATCTCTTCATCTATAGGCCCTTCTTCTATATTCATCATGAATAGTTAGGCTGTCCAAATATTATATTCATCTATATCAATTTCATATTTAGAAACTACTTCATAAACATAATATATTTCAGAATCTATATCAGAATATTCATCTTCTTCTATTGGTTCATAGATAAGATTCTCGTCTTCGAATAAAATTCTTCTAAGATTTTCTTTTCGCTTGCTCTTTTGTGGACAAGCATTTGCTTTGTAATCTTTTGAACTACAAATCCAACAATAAGAACAACTACTAAGAGGTTTTCCTTGTGGGCACTTAGGAGTTCTACCATATTTTTTTAAAGGCATATATTTTGTCCTTATCCTTAAGGTTGGTTCTTCTTCTAATAAACCTAGAAGGTTTATTAAACCTTTTTTGTTGCTTCTATCATTTTTCTATATTCTTCTTTTTTTATATCCTTTAAACTTTTTTTTTTTTGGTATCACAAGAAGAACATCTTGTTTCAGATGTTTTTCCTATTTCTTTCTCATTTGTTGTAGCACACTTGTACCTACCAAGAACATATTTAATCTGAGAGCAACAATTCTTATTCAAATAAGGAAGACGTTTTACATATTGTCTTACTTGAAGTTCAGTACATCCCTTTCTCAAGACATACCTAACTGTCTGTATCTTACCTCCTAATCCATCCACCACTTTTTCTTCATTTAGGAGGAGTTGATAGGCATTCTTTGCCACCTCTGGCCATAGTTCTGGCAGCTTAGCAAAAAATAAAGTTGACATGTAAATTTGAGCGTTAAGATCAAGATTATAATAATATTTTTGAAATTAACATGCATATAGTTTCATCAATGCCATTAAAGATTGTTCTCTTTCTAATGACTCTGTTGAAATTGAGAAACCACAAAATTCTCTTTTTAGGGAATCTGCGATGATAGCTAGAACCTCATCTACAAAAACTATTTTTCTAATTTTATCTCTAATAGAGGTTTGAACTACTAGCTGATCCCAAAATTTTTTAGCATTGCCAACCATGGTGGCTTTGTAAAGTTCATAGGTGGCTTCAGTTGAGTAGCCACCTGCTCTAGTTGTAAACCTGATCATGGTAATCCACTCATCTATTCTCTCAAATGCATACTTTTCACAATCTAAATTTAGAAAAGCTATCAGGGTTATAACTGATCTTAATGAATTATCCCTAGGCTGAAATTCTAGTTTTGTCCTATGGGAATAATTAAGCTTATTTTTTGCCCTCTTTGTAGCAAGAAGCTCATTAAATGTTCTATCATCTAAATGTAAAGTAGTTTTTTTTATTAGACTTAGATATTTTCTAAGGTCTACAATTGCTTTGCTACTATCTTGGTTAGCAACTATTATGTCAACGTCAGCAATATAAGGAACTATTTTATCTTTCCTTAATTGCAAAATTTCTTTTTCAGAAAGAGACTTTAAGGATCTGATAGATTTTTTCAAAACTCATTCTCGCTCAATTACATCGAGTTTTTCATTCACCAATTTTTCTACTTCTTTTACTAAGACATTTTTTTGTTCCGGTGAATCGTCTAAGTTTCCTTTTGCATGCAACTGCTCAAGGAGAAGGCTCACTTCATTACGAATATTTTGAAATGAAGTCAATCCTGAAATATTTGAGCTAACACTTTATTCTCTATCTACCTTCCCCATATTTATCTAGAATTACTAGTATTGGGTATATTTGCAATTCTCTCTCGTCCTTCTAAAAATGTTACCCAACTATCTAGACTTGGATAATTTTTCCAAAAAACAAGAAAAAAGTCAATCTTCCTGAAGTACAATATTTTTCAAATTAAATAATCATTTTTAAGATTATTACTCCAACTAGAAGTTCTAAAATTCACTAAAGGAATATTTTGATCTATGATGGCTAATTGACTAAATACATGATATTGTTCTTCAAGAAATTCTATTATATCATATACAACACAATATTCATGAGAATACTATTTTCTAATGGAGCATTTTTATAAATAGAATCAATTATAATTATTTCGCCCCTATATTTAACTCTTTCACAAACCCAAGTATAATTCTACTATATCAAGGGGTGTTTCCTTCTTTCTGTAATAAAAAAGTATTTTATTCCGTTATACACTCTTCCAGGAACTAATGAATTCCCTTTAAAAATTTTATCTATAAACTAACAAATTAAAATTTTTTGAATCAAAATGAAAAAGATTTTGAAAATCAGGGACCAAAATATAATTAAATATTAATTTATTTTTTGGAAAGGACTTTTATGTTTTAAAAATTAAAGTTAAAGGATTTTACTGTTACAAATTAAAGTTAAAAAACAATAAAGTGATTAAATATAAAATTAAAGGATTATGAGTGAAACAAACCCACAAACCCACGACCACGCACATATAAGGATGAAATTTATTGTAAACTTATATAATTATGTCTCTATTTTAATTATATTTTATGTGAATAAAAAGAGTATATTTTTATTTTACTTAATAATTTTCATTAATTAAAAAAAAATGAAATGTTACAAATAATAATAATAATCATAAATAATCAAACAAATTAAAAGAAATTGTATTTAATAGTAATAATGTAGCCTCTTGTCTTAACCGCCGCCTCCTTCTCTCAATCCTTTTCCTCTTTCTTTTATTCTACAGTCTCCTCTCTTCTTCCTTTTACTTTATTGCCTTTTGTCCCCCTCTTTCTCCATTATCATTTTTATTTGATGCCAATTATCTGAAAATAATATAATATTTATTTTATCTTAATTTATTTATTACTAGTTTGAATAAGACTTTAATATTAGATCTAATTTTTTATTTATTTATATTTATGTTACTTTTATTCGTGTGTCTTTGATTTGTGAAAATTGAAATTGTCATTCTTTATGAAATTTATTTATTTCTCCAATATGGACAAAAGTTTTCATCTAATTTTCAATAATCTAACTTATTAAACGATTTGATATCAATTTCAAGTGGAGTGTATTTTCTGTCGATGTGTCAATTAGCTGTTGGACTAAATATTATTATTTTGGTAACTTGATCAATGAATTTTAGAAGTAAAATTAATTTTATATTTATTTTAATTATAATTTTTTTATATTTTTTTAATGAATAAAATATTTTCTTTATAAAAAAATATAATAATCATAAATAATATAGATGTGCAAAAGTGCAGTTCGAGCTTGCGATTAGAAGCTTTTGACTATTGAGACAAGCTATTATGTTATCTTCCGAAATTAATTGTTAATAAAAAAAAGGTTAAAAACGTAATTTTAATTTTAATATGAAACCCTAGCATCTTTAACTCAGCCGCTCTGAACACCTTACTAATAAAAAAAATGATAAAAACATAAAAACGAGAAGGTGATATATTTAATTGAAATTAAATTAATTGAATAGAAATTATATTGAGAGTAATTAAATTAATATTATATAATAAAAAAATATAAATTAATCTGTTAATATTATTTAGTTTAATATTAATTATTTTATTTTATTTTTAAACTCAATTTAATTTTTATAAATAAAAAAATAAATAATTAAATATATATATATATATATATATATATATATATATATATATATAATTTTTGTTGAATTCAATTTTTTATCATTATTTCTATTCATTTTTATTTTTAAAAATTTTTATACTATTTTAGTGTTTTAATTTATTTAATTTTAAATAAATTTATAATTATTTAAGTTAATTTAATATTAATTTAATGAATTTTAAATTTTAAATAATTTATTTTTATTAAATTTTTAGATAATAATATTTATTGTTATTAACTTATTATTATGATATATTCATTTATAGAATTAATATAATAATAATAATAATAGTTTAAAAAAAAGTAAAAAAAAAAACTAAATTTCAGACCTTTATACTAAAATGGTCCACTATAATAAAAACGGTATCGTTTCATCATTTTGGCTAAATATAATAAAACAATTTTAAAAACAAAACAGTTTTCGTTTTGAATAGATGAAAATAACTTTGTTTTGATTAAGAAATAAAAAAAAAACCTCACCCGTCTAATTTGAAAAATTCGATTTGAATTGACCGAAGCATCGATTATCAGGTTGAATTATCGAATTTTAATCTGAGTTTTAAAAGTAAGTAATTGAAATGGACCGAACCAATTGATTAATTTATTTTTAATTATTCGATTGAATTAATCGGTTCGATTTAATTTTTAAAATATTGCGGCCTTATTTAATTATGGAAAACAATAATTATTTTTTAAAAAATAATTTTAAGAAAATAAAAAAATATAAATTAATATTTAGTTAGAATTATTTTCCAAATAAAATAATAGAGTTTTCTATATTTTACAACTTTATAACTAATATAAAAAAACTCTTGTAATAGTTTTCTATTATTTCCCTTTATAAAATATATATTTGTTTCATGGGAAAATATGAGTTTTTTATAATGGTGTTTTTTTTCTAACCTTTGAACTCCACTTGCCTTTTAAATTTTTTTTTTTAAACCTTATTTCTTATGTTATTTATATAATTTCATCATCACTATCAATATCTATTTTGTAAAACGCACAAATTCATCACCGTAAAAAATTAAAGGTTAATCATTTTTCTTGTATCATTTATTTTTAGTATTAAGTATTATGTTTGTAATTACTTTAATTTATTTTTAATAATATTACTATTATATCTGTTTATAAAAAAAATATTTGATTTTGAATTTGATTTTATGTCAGAGTGGGCTTCACAATTTTAAACATTTATTGGATTTTCCTCAATTAATTCTTTATAAATTTATATTGTATAGAAAAATTTTTATAAATTAATATTATTGTTACTCATAAATTCTATTAATTAGAAAATATATTAATTAATTAAATATTAATTTAATTTAATAATCCAAATCAAAATTATAAAAAAAATATTATATAATAGAGATTGTTAATCTATCGATTATTAATTTATAGATATTTTATTATATTTATATTGATTCTCGGTTGTTAGGCAATTACACTAACACTTTTTTATATATTTTAATAGATTATGTTTTTAGTAATTTGAATTATTGGCCTAATTTGATAATAATAATAATAATAATAATACTTATTAAAAATTTAATAAATATTTTATAATAAATAATTAATAAATAGAAAATGAAAAATTGAATAATTTTCTATTTAAAAAATAAAAAATAGAGAAATAGAGAAGAAAAAAAATAAAAAAGAAAAATATTATCTAAACTAAACATAATGTTTTTTCTCATGGTGGTAAAAGTTGTACCGAATTGGCTGGTTGAATTGAAAAATAAGAATCGAATTAAAAGTTAGCCTGATTAATTCATTTTATCAGTTCATAAAAAATCGGATCAAAAATTTATTGAATCATACTGGTTTTTTAAGTTCAGGCAAGTCAATTTTTTTTAAAATTTTTAATCAAAACTATGCTGTTTGGGATCAAATTTTTTTTAATAAATCATTGTGTTTAAGAAGATTCGAACCTAAAATTTTTTGAAGATCTTTTTAAATTCTTTTCACCATACTAAAAACAAGTTTTGTTAATATTTTTTTTAAATTTAATATTTATAATTATCAAATAATTTAATTAATTAATACATTATATTATTAGCTTTTTAAAGTAATTAAATCCATTAAATTTAATGTATCCTTAAAATATATATATATATATATATATATATATATATGATTTGAAATTTTATTTTAATTATTATTTAATATATTTATTTACTAATGTATATTAATTTATTTATTTTATATAAATATATTTTATTTATCATATTATTAATATGTAATATAATTATAATATATCTTATATTTATTATATGTTTAATTTAATTATGATTTAACTCTTATTAAATTTTTTTAATGATAAAATTATTTTAATATTAAAAACGATTAATTATTATTGTCTCCTGTAAAATATTCAATACATTAAGTCTCTTATGACATTTCAAAAATATACTAATTCTCCTGATAAATGTTATAATATATTATTAGACTTTTCCGTTCAATTTTGCTGATAGTCAACTGTTAGTCAACCCTACAAGAGTAGTAAAAAGATAGAAATACTCTTACCCTTTAATTCTAATTAATTATATTTTATTTTTACAACAATTTTTTTTAGGATTAAAAAATATATTTTCATACTTTTGACAAATTTGAAAATAAAAATATTTTTAAAAAATATTTAAAAATATTTTTAAAAAATATTTTTAATAAATAAAAAATAAAAATATTTTTTACTTTTTATTTTTAAATTTGTCAAAATATGAAATTTTTTTTTTATTTGTATTAAAAAATTTAAGAAGAAATAATTTAATTTCTTCTTAAATTATTTTTTAAAATAAAAAATAAAAAATAAAAAATAAAAAATATTTTTGTTTATTTTTTATTTTAAAATTTATCAAAAATATGAAAAAAAAAATTTAATCTTAAAATTTTTTTTTAAAACAAAAATAGAATATAATTAATTAAAAATAAAGATAATGACAGTTTTGTCTTCTTATTACTTTTGTAAGATCGATTAATAGTAAAATTAGACGAAAAAGTCTAGCAGTATATTATGAGAAGTTAGCATATTTTTAAAAATTCAGGGATGATTTAATATATTGAGTCATTCTACAGAGAGAAATAATAATTAATCCTATTAAGAAATTAGAGGGTAGTTTGCAAATAATTCTTAGGTAAATTATATTATTAATTTTTTAAATATAAACATCTATAAAAAAACAATATATATAAAAATATATATATATATATATATATATATATATATATATATATATATATATATATATATATATTTATTTGTGATTTGAAATTTTATTTTAATTATTATTTAATAATGTATATTAATTTATTTATTTTATATAAATATATTTTATTTA
>CANXYC010620973.1:0-14528 GCA_948193065.1 Aleurites moluccanus | reverse complement strand
CCCTAATTAAATGACAACTTAAGTCCTTAATTATTTCCTTAAATTAATTTAGGAAACTCTTAAGTGGAATTCCTATTTCCAAAATAGGAAATTTCCATAAAAGGTAATCCTTGTCCAACAAGGATTATATGAATTAAACTTCGTTAATTCATAATCAATTCTCCAATTGAACCTGTCTAACTTAAGTAGATCATAAGCAGTATCTTGCCACACATCATGACCCCTAAGTAATTAAAAACTGCTAGTGGTAAGCAGAAACCCTAACACATGGACAATATTGTGCTACTAGTCCCTTCAAGCCCCTTTACCAAGTTCGGTTTAATGTATGGACATTGTGTTAACTCCACTAAGCTGGCTAAACCACACTTAGCCCGAACAGTAGTTCCTTGTAATCCGAGCATCATTACTAAAATGATTTCCTTAGAGACCATCTCTAAGTACTATCCACTTTGGCCAAAGATTTCCAGTAATGTTCTCATACAAGAGACCTTAGGTAAAACCCTCCTTCTAACAAGAGTTATGATATCCTTTGTTGACTACTTAAATATCTACGAGTGTGTCAAACTATACTCAATGTTCACCCTTTAAGTAGACCCTTTGGGAGAGCTAGGCATGGAATTAAAGTGTAGCATCTTCACTCTAGATCACTCTTAAACATCTTAAGTCTAAGGACATGTGCACATTTCCATGCAGAGATAGTCATTAACATTGTTTAGATTTCCATATGACTATCTCCTGCGATCACTCCGATGTACTTACTACTCCTAGTAAGCATCCACATGCTATACTCAAACATCCCAATGTCAGCATATTTATGAGATCAAATGATTTGATCAAATCAAATAGTATACGTATGTGCTAGTCTTTCTGAATAAATAATGTCCATTCTTATTGATTCTGTGACTAGGGAAATTTAGGTTAAAATATAATTGCACATAATAAGCATCTCACTATCATGATCTCATCATAAATTCCTCCATGCTATGTTTATACCATGGACTTTATTAAACTGTTATACAATATTACTCTAAACAATAATAAGTACTGATTAATAAATAATGCATTTTTTATTAATATATTTTTAAAAATATCATTACAATAATTGTCTTTAGAGCACCTACACTAACAGGAGCTCGCTTATAGCAATTTCCTTTACAAATAAATGGATAATTCTTATTATTAATTGACTTTTATTTCTTTTTGCCTCTCTCTAGGACTAGTTGAATGCATCAGTAATTAATGGTAGCTGTATTGTAAGTTAAATTTTAAAATCTAATATAACTATTTGTGTTTTTTGTTTTTCTATTGTTAAACTTTTTAATGATACCTATATTAAAAAGCCAAGCTTTTTATGCCATGTGGCTTCCTAAAAATTTGCCAGTTGAAGAGATCCATTGGCATGTCTATGATACATACATGTTCTGGGAACTTATTCTATTGTTTGTATGTTCCCAAATTGACTGTTGATTTATTGTTCTTTTATATTCATCACAGGCACAATTGACCTCAATTCCTCCAATCCGTGATGGTTATTATAGCAATCAACAGGGCTTGCCAGGCCTGGTACGGTGCTTGACAATATTCTGGCCTAGTTGTTTTTACAAAGAATTTTTTTAGTAAACTAGCAATATAATGTGGCTATTCTGACATTTTGATTTCATTCACATCAAGGGGCAGTTGCATTCACTACCAGCATGCGTTAGTTCGTATGGTGCAAATCAGAGCATGCAGGCACTGGTATTGGATTTCATAATTATTGCTATTCTACCGAGCAGTTTGGTGTTTCTTGCAAAATAGGAGTGGCATATATCCTTTGTTTGTTTGTTATTTGGGTGATTGCAGGGCCAGCTAGGCTTTAGGGCACCAACTGTGCAAGGCTGTTTTGACATCCACAGTAATTTGCAAGATATGGTATGCATTTGAGATGATTATATATATATCAATATAAACTATATTTCCTTATTTTCATAATGCAATTATAACCATTGCAGGAACAGACAGTTGGCTCTGTACAGTATCATGGCATTGCACCAAAGCATCCACATGATAAACATCTTTCACTTTAAGTTGAATACTAAAAACGTCTCTGCATTCTCAATATTCAAGAGTAGAATCACCCTCTAATCAAATTATCCAGTCGGTTTATCCTATTTGGAATATGTTGTGTAAGGATGAAGAAAGTTTTGCATATAATTTAGATTCAGGGTAAATTACTATTTAGATTTTAATCCCGGTGAAATGCTTTAGTCCATCTGGTAGAGTTTAGAAGAAATATTCTTCTTAAGCTAAGATGGTAATTACGTAATATTTTTATCTTTTGATTTCATCATCTCAGTCTCAATTTCAAAGTTTGATAATTTTTTTTTTGACTCGGCTGAATATCAAGCAAGACAATTGGTGTTTTTACCAAATTGATTTCTTCTTCATCCTTGTGCCTTTGTAGAGAGATGTGAGAAAGTAAAAACATGAGGGAGAAAGAGGGATTTTAACCAAGTAAAATAAAATCCTATGGGGGCTGATTTTTTAATAATAATAATAATAAAATAATATATTTTATGTTGGAAAATATCGGAAGAAATTCTAGTTATGATTTTATATTTATGTATATTTTTTTAATATATAAATGAAGATTGATAATATTTTCTAAAATAAATGAATAAATAAAAAGATAATTAAGACGAGATAAAATGGAATTTGTGATTTAATGATTTTGTGGTTATCCCAATTAAATCAATTGAATTTTTAAGTTACAAGTCTAAGTTTAAGAATATTTTTGTGTGATGAGCTTAAGGATTGTAAACAAATCTTACCCTAATTATTGTTGTTGCCTCTTGCTATGCTTCTATTTGTTGGTGCATCAAGAAGTAGCTAGAATTTTGGAATAAATGATTTAGTTATAAATTAATTTTCATAATTTTTTTTATTTGGAATAAATTAATAGTTGAGTTATTTTTATTCTTATTTTTTTATAAATATTCTCAATATAATAAATATAATTAAAAAATAATTATATTTTTATATTTATAAATATAATAAAAATTAGTTAGAAGAAAAACAAGTAAAAAAAAAAAGTAAATTAGTTTGAAGAAAAATAAATTAAAAAGAAGTAAAGGGAAAAAATGTTAATATTTGTTTTTATTAATTTTATGATATTTATTTAAAAATTTTATCTATTTCAATGAAATTTATTTTAGTTATGTTGAATTCAATAGAATTTTATTCATATAATTGAAACCATAAATGAAATTGAAAGAGGACTTAACAGATAAATTTATCTTGAATATTTTTATAATTATACTTTTTTAATTATATTTTAATTTGAAATTTTGATTGTAATTCTACCCTAAGATAAAATTGTAAACAAAATTTTAACAAAAAGCTACGTTGATACTGAAACTTATTACTCTTTTCGTCCACATATAATAATTGACATTTCTTTTTGGGGGTGCAAAACAAAATAGTCCATTTTTTTTTTTAATTTTATTATTATATTATTAAATATACTCTTTGATATACTTACAATTAATTATGTAATTCAAGGATAACTAATGCTATTAGTAGTCACAATAATAACAAAATAGTAAAAAAAAATACAAATTAATAATATAATATAATAAATTTTAAGGTTAATTTTACTTTAAACTTTCAATTCAATATGGAAATATTATTATTATTATTAATTTAACTTTATGCTGTATTGCAATTAAATTTCAAATTGAATTGACATATAAAAAAATATATAATTATAAAAAGACACAAAAATTCAAGATAAATTTATCTATTAAGCTTTCAAACAACATAATTCATCTCTTGATTTGTTTTCTTATATTTAACAAAGCATTGTGTTGTTTTCTTCATCTTTTTTAATTTAGTCTTGAAATGAAGGATTTCAGGTAGTATATATTTGGAAATTGAAACCATTGGTATTTATCTATTAAGCCTTGAAAGAACATAGTTTATTTCAACTTATAATTGGAAATTGAAACCATTGGTATTTATCTATTAAGCCTTGAAAGAACATAGTTTATTTCTTGCTCAGATATTTTGTAATTAATAAATTGAAATTTGAAGTTGAGGAGATTTTACCAAAAGAAATTTTAAATATTAATGTTGAAAAAAAAAAATTTCAACTCAAGTTGTCTATTTGAAAAATGATTATTCAAAAGTCTGGAGTACAAAAGGGTCAAGAATGAGTTTAAAAACTTTAATAAATTTTCAAGTGAATTCACACACACAACAAAAAAAAAAAAAAAAAAAAACAGAACTCTTGAACATATCATAAGGGTCAAGAATGAGTTTAAAAACTTCAATAAATTTTCAAGTGAATTCACACAAAAAAACAGAACTCTTGAACATATTATAACCCCACAAAGACCCATTTTTTATAAAGACATATTAGGATACTACACAAATTTAAGAGTCAAGAAGGTTAGCTCTTTTTTTGAAAAAAAAAAAAAAAGTGGTAAATCCTAAAAAGATGATAAAATGTAATCGTTACAAATATTTTGGTCATGCCATACAAGGATGTCCAATTAAAAATAGAAAATCTTATTCTATCAAATGGATATGGGTTCCAAAAGGATTAATATTAATTGATAAAAATATAGAAGTCCTAAAATATGTTAATATATATGGATCCAAGGAAATTTGGATACCAAAAAAAAGGATGAATCACCTTTTGTTTTGTAGGTGCAAGTTATCAAGAAAGACAACTGGATCATGGTTAATAGTTGCTCAAGGCACATAATCAGAGATAAATCAAAATTCAATAAGTTTAATCCCAATAGTGAAAATGTAAATTTTGGTGATAACTCCAAAGACAAATCATTTGTATTGATTCTATTGACAAAGGTGATGTATCAATTTCCAAAAATTTTTTATTGATAATTTGCTTAGTATTAGTTAATTGTGTGACAGAGGTTATAAAATTATCTCTGAATCTTTTGCATGTGAAGTGATGGACATTAAAACCAATAAGATAGCTTTCATAGGATATTGTCAAGGCAATGTGTATACTATGTGAATTTAAATAATGCATCTCAAGTAAATTTTTATTAATTGCATTAAAAGATAAAGAGTCATCCTTATGATATAGGAAACTTGGTCATACTAGTATGGATGTAATAGGGATGGCAATGGGGTGGAAAATTTCCATTTCCCGCGGGGATTTGCCCCGAACGGGGTGGAGATTCCACGATTTATCTCCCCATGGAGGCGGGGATGAGAAATATTTTTTTCACGTTAGCAGGGACGGGGCGGAGACGAGGAGTGTATTCCCTATCCCGTGGGAATCCCCATCCCTGTCCTCGTGAGGATCCGTTATTATACTTAATTAATTATTATATTTATTTAATTATTTCTTATATAAAATTATATTAATTAATAACATATATATATATATATATATGAGCTAACACATAAAATGAAAAGTATAATTTTATTTTGTTAACAAAATTTAAGGAATTACCTCAAATAAATTAAAACAAGAAAATTTCAAATTTCAAAAATAGTAGCATGGGAAAGTGATATTGATAAATTCAATTTAATTTTCTTAAATATAGTTCAAAGCAATTAGAATCACAACAATCAACCCACTCGTTCACATTCTTCTTTCTCCTTCAATATGTTTCAATTTGCAACACTTATTTTACAAACCTATTCTTCTAAGTTACTCTATCAAAAAGCCAGCTCTAAGGCTGTCAAGACCAGCTTCATGAAAGAGAGACAACAAATTCATTAAAAATTATAGCAAATTCTCTCAATTCTACTAATTCAGGTGAGTTTTTCATCTTTTAATTTTTTTTTAATAATTGTTTCTCTTCACTCGGTGGCTAAATGTTGAAAGATATTGAGCAAAATTGCTAATTATTTTTCAATTGTTAAAATAGAATTCTTGTTTAACTTTTGAGAATTTGTTAAAATGATAACTTAATTAACTAAATTTATAAAGTTTAATGAATTCTAATTAAAATTTAAAAATTAAGTTTATATAGACTATGTCTACCATGGATTCAGAATCAGCTTTAAGTACAAGTGAGAGATTTGTAAGCTCTCACAGGAGCAGACTTCATCATAAGACACTAGAAACTTTGATGTGTGCACAATATTGGTTATGGGTTGAAATAAAATGTATTATAATTCATAAAAAAAATTACGTATTTAGCTTTCATTTATTTTGATGAAGTTGCTTGTTCCTAATTATTATTATTTTTTTATATTCTTGTTCTATTGCTCATTCTAGATGTTGTACCTTTTATGAAAATATTAAAGTTAATGATAATGAACAGGTAAAATCTATTTGTTATTTTATGTTAAAAAATAATAAATGTTCTTTTAATACATGCAAATTATTTATTTAAATTTATATTTAATTAATGTATTGAATTTTGAATGCAGCGATGCTTATGAGATTGTTGAGTTTATTGAAAGCACTTATTAGATTAAATTTGTTTAAGTATTTATACTTTAATGTATGCTGAATTTTTAATATTTTATTACAAAACATTATCGAATATTTTTAATGTATTAAAATATTTATATTTTAATTATATTTGGTTGTATTTGAATTTATTAATATTTTCTAAATAATTTTTTTTCCATATTTTTAGCTATTATTTATGATTTTTATAAATATAAATAAATTTAGTAATACAAATTCAAGCGAAGAACGGAGATTCCCTCGGGGATGGGGATCCCCATGGAGATGGGGACATGAACTAAATTATCTTCATATGTGAAACGAGGACGAGGATGCAGATGGTTCCCCCTCTCCCGCCCCGTCCCATTGCCATTTCTAGGATGTAATCAATGTTCTTAAACCCAATCTGATTAGTGATCCGGTGAAAGCAGAGAGTCAAATGTTCGATCCGGATAAAACCAAAAGTAATTAAATTAATATTATATAATATAAAAAATATAAATTTTACTATATATTTTGATATTATTATCTATAGAATCAAAATAAATATAATACATATATAACTAAAACTAAATAATAAAATAACTATATAATTAAACATTTAATATTTATAAGAAATTTTTTATTAATAAGTCTAATTAAAGAAATAAATAGTTAAAATACCTTTAATAAATAAGTCAAATTTAATTAATTTAATTTAGCTAAATAAAAATATTTTCCTTTAGTTAATGTCATACCCCAAAATCAGAGATGTGATGTTTCAAGGGTACAGGTAAGTTTAAGGCCACTAAAAACTCGTAGAAACCCCTAAATATAACATGTAACAAACAAATAACAACATCTATGTCCATACATAATCTATAATTAGACTCATCATCTAATATCATCTTAACTTGTGATATCAATATCAAAATATCCTTGTAACCTCTATCCAATATGAACAAGTAGTAACCCAAATGAATATTACTATAAACATATCATTATAGAGTATTTAGAATATTATGGAGCTCTAAGAGTATTACAGTCCCAAAATAATGATTAACATTCAAAATAATTAGAGTCTATACTTGAACTAGCTTCTTGAAGGAAGGAAATCAAGAAGCTCTGCCCTCAGTCTCTAGACCAACAATTCTAGTACCTGAAAAACCACAACAAAAGAAGAATGAGCTTTCAACTCAATGAATTATGCATATGTCATATCTGTGATTCATAAATCAAAGCTGGAGTTCGAAGGCAATAACTGTATTTATATATAACATGAATAAATAGAGGGCTCATATTGCAAAAATTAGAATATAATATCAAAGGTCATATACATATAAGAGTTATGAATTAAAGGGTGCCTGCAAAGAATGGCACAACACAGATATATACATATGATATAAGGTAAAATAATGTAAATGTCAGAATAACAGAGAACAGAATAGGATTCTAACGACATCCATACAGAACAAGAGTACTACGATCTCCATACAGAGTATATGTGCTTGTGCTAACACACGCTTAAAAAAAATTTGTCATCTCTAGGAAGGATCCTGATACTTTAGACTTTATTAGTTGAGTCACTGGTGTACACGATTCCATGATTTATCCCTCATATATAAAGTATTCTGATACTAACACATACCTGGTTCAAAATATAAATATTAGTTTTGATAATAAATATTCAACAGAGATATTGTAAATCAAATGGATTAGGTAACAATAAACATTTTAGAATAATAAGGTTATAATATAACAATGAGTTGGTTCCAAAGAAAAAGGTAGTATACCCAACTCAATAATTATAAAAATGGGCAATAGAAAATATTATAGGATAAGTAACATTTATTTCAAAGGGATTTAACAATTTAAATGAATATATATAGATATGCTCATAATATAATTTTGGTTCAATATAATAGAGGCAAATATATAACATATATAATTATATACACAATACATATGCATAACTCACCTCTAATAGAGCAATCAATCCAATTCAAAGCTCAAAATCTCTTGGCCAAACTCCAATTAATTCCAAAACTCAAGTAACATTCAAGTCTAAACACAATCCTAACAAATATAAATTAGGGTTTTCCTTACCCAACATCATCTATATCAAATTTTTATAATCATAAATTCTCTAAAATCTAATTATATAATTCTTAGTCTTAATTTAACCATTACTAAAGAAGATTCAAAAGGTTTAGAGAAATAAAAACTATTCACAACCCTATTCATCCATTTGCCCTAATTTTTCATCCAATCATTATCATTTGCTATAGTTGCATATACTTACTACTCATAAACTATAATCAACTTATCTAACAACTTATAACCTCAAATCATAACTAAAATAAAGTTCTAGAGAAAATACCTTATTATTCCCAAAAAATGATTTTGAAGAATCTTGACCTTAAAGAGGATTTAATTGACTTTTTGAAGTATTTCACTTTCAAAATGAAGCATTATTGAGGTTATTAATGTCTTAGAAAAATAAGTAGAGCATTATAGGATTTTATGGTGAAGAAATAGAGAAGAAGGACAAAAAAAATGGGCTGAAAAGAAAGAGGCAGCCTATTTATAAAGACTTATTACTGTTCATATTACTATTCACGTTAGAAAATTCACTATGCCAGTACATGCTAAACCGGATATATATTAGGCTACAGATATCCAATCACTTCAATTCCTTTTTTTACTTAAATTAGATACATAAGGATACAACATATCAAAAATTCAGCTCAAAATACACACTACAAATTTTATGGTGTATTTCCAAAGTTGAATCTGTCATTCTGCAAGTGTCATCTGAGCAGGCTTTATTTCCATACCTATATCTCCAAACCTTCAAGTCCAATTGAAAAACTGATTTATAGACACCTAGATAATACATAAATGAATACTTTTATGTTTTATATTTTATCTAATTCAGCCTCTAAGGTCCTCAAATTAATTGGACAATCTCAAACTGCCTATAAAAGTAGTAACATGAACTAGTCCCAATCAAGGTGAAATATCTCTTTACACACATAAGAGTTTACAAAATTGACTTAAAGACATAGAGAAGAGACATTACTCTACAACTTTTTTGTTTTACAATTTTTCAAATTCCTTCTTTAAGGCTATGAAAATGGAGCTACAACATTCTGCTCATTTCCAAATATCAAAATCCTTAAAACCTTTTATAACAACCAAACCATTTCTCTTCTTCCTAAACCAACTCAAACCAAAACTAAAATCCAAATCAAATACCAAAGGTTATAGAATATCTAAATACTCTAAATAGACTATGATAACATAAATCAAAGCAGAACATAATCAAAATCAATTATGGATATCACAAGCAATTCAAACTTATACAAAAAATGAAAATTAATTATAAACACAACTCAAAATGCATACAATGCATATAGAGAATATTACATTCTTCCCTCCTAATAGAAAATTCGTTCTTGAATTTAAAAACTTCCTTTCAGAGTTGAACAATTTTGACATATTGTTTGCCTGTTGATTAATTCCTATCTCATTTACTCTTATTGGTACCTTTCACAAATCTAGCTTTTATCATAAGAAGATCCTCATCTGTTAATTTCATACATTATACTAACAATACTTTTATCAGTAACTTTTCATATACTATATAATTATCTTATCTTGCAATACTTTACATCAAAAGATTTAACATTCCATATAATAATTTCTATTACAAACATATTACCTAAGCTTAATATTGCTTAGTTATTCACCCTTGTTAGTTAATTTTAATAGCTTTTTCATAAAATATATTCTTATCATACAAACTTAGTCCTTCCATCAACACTTCCTAAATTTAGTAGGACATTCAATTCAATCATACATGATCTCAATATAATACTCATTGTTATATGCAACTTGAATCATAACTATTATCGAATAAAAGTTAAGTCACTTTAAAATTTTCTTTCAATTCAAGATAAATTCAGTCTTAACCATACTTACTCTTTGAAAAGCAATACTCTGCATAACTGTCATGACCCATTACCGGATCGTGATGGTCCTAGGGTATGGGAGATGCCAATGGCGACCGGTACCCGTAGAACCCAGTATCACATGCACAATCTATAAACTACAATATATTATCCATATTAGTTAGTTACCATCCATTATGTTATTCTGTTATTCATTCTGTAATTTATTGCAAATGGTTGTATCAATCTACATATCATATAATATCATCATCATATATCTCATAATATCATCATAACATATATACATGTTCATTTCTTAGCTAACCCATACATACCCTATAGAGCAGCTAGATTATGAACATCAAAATATAGAAATACAAAAATATACATCAAGTGACTGTAGCAGAAATTTACGGATGATAGACGACGGGATTCTGTAATCTACTCCTCTCCTGAAATGGTTAAACAATGAAAAGATGAGTATAGATGATACTCAGTGAATCTATATGCATCAACAATAAATAGTAGGTATCAATGAAGCAATGGTATCAATAGAACAAATAACAGTATATAGAATCAATATCAGAGTACAGTATAGCCAAAGAATACAATATAGGCTCGGTATCATATGGAAAGACAGATAAAGGTATAGATTGTATGAAATCATACAATCTCCAGTAAACAGTATGGACCATATGCGAACATATAGGTTCCCAGTAGCATATCAGTATCAGTGAGCATAAGGCTAATCAGACCCTATGACTAGGATCATAACCCCTCCTAGCTAGGGTACTAGTAATACAATGTGCACATCGCATACAGTATTTTCCCACTACCCTGTCGGATTGGTAGCTCTGTCAAGCCACATAAGGATCAATATCAAGAAACAGTATATCAATGGAATACCATTATGCAACAATGGCATCCTCCAAATCAATAAGTCCAATATCAGTCAATCAATTATCATTAGGGTTCATGGTAATGTAAAAAATGACATATAAACAATGATACATGGTATGGTATTCAACAAAGGCTTAGAACAAAAGTTGGTTTGGTGATGGAAATCGGTGGGCCAATAGGCATGTCAACGTCGTTGGCGACAATGGCATTCAAATGGTAGGCCTATGGAATACAAAACAATAGGCCAAAGGCAAATGAACTAGACATTTCATCAAACACATGGTGGGCAACATTGAATGGGCAAATTGGCTAGGTTTTGGTGCAAGGTTATCAAAGCCCATTCAATCAACAACAAAGCCACATTATCAACAACACATTAGGCAACAAATATTCAATGGTGAACAACATTAAAAGGATCAAAATACCTAAGGAATACCAAGGAAAAATCAAGCAAAATCATAGGCAATGAATAGTAACTTCAATTTGGCCAAAATGGAGGTTTTACCATAGATTTTCAATTTCAATTCTAAGACATTAGGCATGTTAAATGATGCAAAATAGAATCACCTAATGCTTCAAATTTCTTTGAACAAGCCAATTCCACCCAAATTCTCCAATGAAGCCTTAAGGCACACCTTTGTCAATTATTGTGTTCTACATCAAATAGACTATCAATTAATCATCTATTCACATCCAATTAACATATTGTAATATCAATTAATAAAATCAAACACTAAATCATCAAATCCTTTCTTACAACTTCAATTTAGCTAAACAAATTAGGCATTCCTATCAATTAGCATCAATTGATGCAATCTAACTACAAACCCATCAAATTCAACCTAAATAATATTTAATTAATCAACAAAACTAAATAAAACAACTTCTTACCAGCAAAGAGTGAAGTGGCCGAATGGATGAAGGAGTTGTTTCCTTGAATTCTTTTGCTCTATTCTACAAATTGATGATGGAAATAGCAAGAACTAAATGAATACTCAACTTTTCCATCAATTAACTTAAAAAATTTGCATGAAATGAAGAAGAAAAATGGGGAAGGTGGTTTGGCACTCATGGAGAAGAAGAAGAAGATGATGTATTATTTTCATAAGTGTAAAATATATACAAAAAAATCAGATGGCAAATTACAACTAACTCCTCCAACTTCCATCCATCACACTTTGGTCCAAAATCTTCTGTAATTTATTCTGTCAATTCTATCTGGAATTGGATTTTAAAGTGGGGAGTTAATAAGCTTATTTTAATTTATACTTATTTATAAAAATAGTTCTGGAGTCATTCTGTAATCCCGACGGATCAATTTCTACTATTCACCTTAAACTTCCATTTATTTACCATTTTGCTATTAGTTACTTTTTCAGTGTTCCTAAATGATTTTCACTTCTTTCTTTTTACCAAATTACACATAAATTATGGTGATCTTTTACCCCTAGGTCAACTTCAGAAATTCTTCTATTGATTGGATTGCTAATTTCTCGAACACTGCCGCTTTCCGGAAAAGTAACAAGTTCGTTTTCTAACTGTGTCTCTAAAACTATTTCCCATCATTTCAAAACTAATGAACCACAAAATAAGAATTAATTCATGCATGTGAGTTAGGAATTTATAGGGTATTAAACATTGATTTTTCAACAAAATATTTGCAAAATTCTGGTCATTAACTTTAGGCAGTTCTCAAGCTCATGCTTCCACTAATATTTATCTCTTAATTATATGATACAAAAGTTCTTTTAATTATCAAAAGATAATAATCATTAACAGAAATTAGTTTTCCACATCTCATATGACCATCCGTTAACCTATCAATTCAGTTTGTATCCATATCCCTATGTACTTATACCCAAAATACATATTTTATCTTTAAACCATGAACTTATTGTAAAGACTCCAAGTCTTACATAGATCAAAATCTTCAGTCTATCATGATGGAATTGAAACTTTATGCAATTTAATAGTACTTCCTGTGCTCACAATTTAACAAAATAAAGTTGGTAACACAGTGTCCCATTGCATTTAAACAGTACCTTTCGTGATCATAACTTAACCTGTTGAATCAGATACATCTCATCTTTCTTTGAAATTCTTGTACTTCCCATTAATGATACTTGAATATACATTAATGTCTGTTAGATGTCTCTTTTATAATCACTTTCCTTTGAATAGTTGGATCCCTCACTTGATACATAGGACCATTTACTTTTCATTTCCATATTTCATACAATGTCAATCTTGATACTCTCCTGTAATCATTTGTAATACCCCAACAAACATAATAGTAGATAGTGAGATAGAATAGTAGATAATATATGAATATATTGAATTACAGTAATTGATATAATATTAATTGAAGTATGAATAGGCTCAATCGATTATGAAAATATACAGAGAATGATAGAGAATAATATTTAAGAATTTTTGAGCCTCAATCGGGTCGCTTTTGAGGTACTGTCACGGAAAGTACCGGTGTTAATTACACTGCCGAAAAAATAGCAGTCCGGCTAATTTAAGAATTTTTGATCCAGACATGGGGGGATGAAATAAGTTAATTTTATGTGAACTTATGGTGAAAAGAAAGAGTTGAAAAATATTTTGGAACACTAAAAATAAGAGTAATGACAAAATTATAAATAAAGGCAACTTTAGAGGCAATTTTGAAAATCCACTGTCTGGGATCCAAAAATAACCCATAACTATTTTTAAATGATAAAACAATTTAAAATAAGGTATTTCACTCCCCACACTTGAGGTTGAATCTAAACAGAATGGACATAATAAATTACAGAAAGTTTTAGGATCAAAAATACAAATAAGGAAAATTTTGGGCCAAAGTACAATTAAACAAAGATGTGGGACCCACCAATTGAATCAAAACAAAAGTTCTAGAGAAATCTAAATAGGGTGGACGGCCATGATAATGTAAAAGTGATTTTTTTTTTTATTTAGTGATTTTTCTTTTATATTAATAGAAATGAAACATGTGGTAAAATCTATAATTTTCTATTTCTTTCATTTCTTTTAAGTTAACTTTTGGTATATGGAAAAAGGGGAAAAAATAGCTATTAACAAGAGGAAGTGGCCGAAACTTGAAGGGAGAAAAAAAAAAGAAATAAGTCTTCCAATTTTTCCAAAGATTCAACCAAAAATAGCTATAGAAGTGAAGAAGGAAGAAGCTTTATGAAGAAAATAGTATAAAAAAATAGTGTTCAAGCTTTTGGTGGAGCAAAAGGAGGTGGGATTCAAGTATTTTGATTTGAGGTAAT
>CANXYC010620959.1:0-20699 GCA_948193065.1 Aleurites moluccanus | reverse complement strand
TTTTCAGATGTATTTATAGATACTCTATTTTGTATAACATTTATTTTGGTGTTTATGATCTAGCTGCTCCATGGGTATATACGGGTTAGCTAGGAAATGAACATGTACCTGATGATGGTATTATTATATGGACATTATTATGAATTGATATGATATTGTGGGAATTAATAATTCAGCTATTTTGAGAATGTATGGCATGTTAATAGAATGATTGGTAATGTATAAATATGAATGATGTATTTGATGAATGGATAGAATTGATGTGACTGATATTGGGTTCTACAGGTGTCGGTCGCCATTGGCATCTCCCGTGCCCTAGGACCATCGCGACTCGGGAAACCGGGTCGTGTCATTAGGGCTGATTCAGGTTTCTACTTCTGCAGCTTATATAAGATTGTTTAATTATTTTGAGAATCTTAGAGGCTGAATTAGATAAAGTATAAAACATAAAAAAATGTTCATTTATGTATGATCTAGAATGTATAAATTAGTTTTACAATTAGATATCTACATTTTGATTTATAGTCATATAAGTAAAGTCTGCATGAATGATACTTGCTGAGTAGCAGAGTTAAATTTGAAAATTTACCATAAATTGTATAGTACATGTTTTGAGTTGATTTTATATATGTTGTAATCTTATGTATCTAGTTTAAGTGGAAAAAGAAGTGAAGTAATTGAATATCTGTAACCCAAGATAAAGCTGGTTTTTCCTGCACTACTGAAGTATTTTTCAACTTGGTAATGTAAACAGTAACGTGAACAATAACAGGGTACTATAAATAGAGGCAACCTTGATTTTTCTGACCAAACCTTAGTTTTTTCATTTCTCTCTTATACTTTCTTCAATCGTCAAACCTTAGACAATTCTATTTATTTTCTAAGGCATTAATAATATAATTAATGTATTATTCTTGAAAGAAAACACCTAAGAAACATCAAATTCTCAAAGGGATTCAAGAGATTTGTGGTTTTAAGAGGAAAGGTAAAGTTCTCTACTTTCATTTTTGGTATGATTTGAAGTTATTTATGGATTAATAAGTATTGAATGCATGATTAAGAGTAGTTATTATAAGTTTAATCGGTTGATTTAAAAGATTTAGCTATGAATTGTTTTGTTATGAATAGTATTATGAATAGTAGATTTTCTTTAAATCTTCTATTGTTTTTTTAATAAGATTGATATATTGAAGTTAGAAATGATAAGTATGGACTTTTATAAGTATTAAATGTTAAAGATTGAACTTGGATCTTGGTTGGGTTGAAAACCCTAATTTTGTAAAGTGATGATATGATTATTCTAAGTTAAAATTGAGTTAATTTGAAGTAAATTGAAGTGTTTATGAGTAAGAACTCATGGATAGATTGAGGAATTGAACCATTAACCTAGGGTTCTACTGTAATGTGTGCATTCTCTATGGATCGATAATGAGACCTCAACATGGGATATAAGTGTACCTTACTACTTACACCACACCTCATTGGTAGATGCTCTTTTAACTTTATATGATAGATAAAGATTAAAAGTTCATGAAGAAAATGGCTTTGGGATGGTACTGTCACACTTCGACTCTAGTGGTATGACGATTCTAGGGCAAGGGTAAACTTAAGGCCACCATAAACCCATATAACACTCATATTCTGGATCTCATACATAACATATATCCACATCATACATAGTTATTATCGTATGCTCATTTCTATGAATCTTATAATCATCATTCATGCATTTCCATACATCATTATATGATTTCCTTTTGTTTCTTATCGATCAAAAGATACATCCTACATCAATAAGGAATAAGGGCAATCCACTATGTAACAATTTAGACATCAAAATAATATCATCCTCATTATCTGACTACAGAGCTCTAGAGTATACTCCTCATACATATAAATACATAATACAAAATATATAAATCAAAAGAATTACATAGAGTCTTCTTGGAGGAATGAATCAAGAAGCTTTGTTTTCTATGTTAGCTCCCTCTTGAGCTACACTATCACCTGAAATCCATAGAAAAGGAATGAGCCTTCAACTTAGTAGGATATAAATATGCAATGCAAAGGTCAAGCCAAAGGAACATGGGTATGGAAGTTTCGTAAGGTTATGCTTATAAGAACATAAGTGCTCACAATCAAATAACACTAACAAATCATATGATAGAATTATTATCATCAGAATGCATAAGTAGACTACATTATCGTAACAGAACGCATCAGTAGTCTTGTTACCTTATTGTAATACATATGCTTGGTCGGACATATGCCTAGAGCTTATGGTCCCCTTTAGGTGGAACACTGATAAAAACCCTATCAGCTAGGTTCCCAAAGTGCACAATGGACCAATGAATTTACTCTCATTGGGAAAATCGTTCTATATATATACATATCATGGGTCATATAGTTTGGATTTCATAAAGAATCATATTGGTCACAAGACCATCAACATATAAACATGAATTCATTCAAGTTAACAATTAGGTTTCATATGAACTTGGTCCAAGGAAGAATGACCAAGTCATTTACAACATATAAAGTGATTACATATAACAATTTATCATTTGTTTGAGAACATCATGAAAATTTCATTTAATAGGTTAACAATAAAATGTTTCATAACACGAGAATCATATACATGTACACTATGAAGGTTTGAACAATCAATTTCAAGGAAACAACATGCATATGCAATGTTTATACTTATCTCAAAGCAAACTATCCTTGTATTTCCCTCAATTACTCGTACATTCAATAATCTCTTCTATTTACTTGAGTTCTCATCTCCTATGTTAAATCCTCAAATACTCACAATTAGAGTTTATGCCCAATAATGTTCATACATAATAAATCTTTATGATTCTAATCATCCTTTAAAATCCTAATATGCTTTCTAACATCAATTTAATCCCTTATTAAAGAAATGTGGAAGATTGGAATGAATAGCTACTATTCACCTAAAATACTAAATCCTTATATATCTTGTTTATAATTCATAATAATTACTAATGATACTCTTAAACATCTATACTTAATTTATATTCATCTATTCTAACCATTAATTAACTCATCTTAAATTTAGAAGTTAGTTTGGAATAAATATCTTGAATTTCTAGAAATGGAGAATTCTTGAGAAATCTGAAATGTTGATATTTCTTGAAAATTTGATTCTTGTGTTAATGGAGATGAAATAAGTGTTTGAGAAGAGATTTTAATGATTTTATGGGTGGGTGAAGTGCATTTATGAAAAAAGAAGGAGAAGAAAACGAAATAAATAAAATCTAAAAATGAAGAATAAGGGTCATATATTTATAGGTCCGTATCTTCATGCTCGTGAATGCCACTATTTACGTTGGGTTTCGAAACACTTCTTCACGGTCGTAAAGGAATGTTTCACGCCTGTGAATACAAATGTGAAGAGTTGGCTAATTTACATAGCAACTTTTCTCACGGTGGTGAAAGATGTCTCACGCCCGTGAAGAACACTTCACATCCGTGAAAGACTTGCCGATGAGAATTTCTCATGTTTTTCCATTTTAACTTATCCAAACTTAATCAACTTATACATACACATGTTTAACATTTCAAAATCAGTTATAACTCATCATCTTTCAACATATAATTATTTTAGGAGTAATATATACTCAACATAACATTTTAGGTTATTTACTATACACATATAAACATATACATACTAACATTTATCAAATAAAATATGAACGAACACATATCTATTGTAACGTTCTAAACACTAGATACTACAAGTACAAGAAGATATTCAAGTGAATATGTCCCAACAAAATTAAATGGTGAAGTTACATAAATTATTGCAAATCAAATGTGGAATGTTTATAATAATCATTGAAAGAGTTTTTAAGTTTATTTTTTTAAAATCAACTGTTTTTTATTAGAATTATATTTTAAATTGTTTGAAAATTTTTAAATGTTATTTTTTATTAATTTGAAATTTATTGTTATTATAATTTATTAGTGATTGATGATTTTATCTATATATATATTTATTTAAATGATTATTACTTTTATTATTATTTAATAAACATTTTATAGTAAGCAATTAAAAATTGAAAAATGGAAAAATTATTATTTTATAGTTTTCAATTTTCTATTTGGAAATGAAAAATTGAAAAATAGGAAAACGGAGAAGAAAACTTGAAAATGAAAATGAAAAATATTTTTTATAACTAAATATAGTCCTATTTTTTTTTTAAATATTATTTAGTTCTCTTATTTACACAAGAAATAAAATAAAGGGAATTTATCTTTATAACACATATGAAAGATAAATAATAAGAAATATAAAAAGGATATTTTTATAATTTTTATTTCTCACATCTTTTAAATTTTTAATTTTCCTCATTTTTTCTTCAAAATAGAAAAACAAAAATTTCTTTAAAACTTAAAATGAGAAAATATTATTTTTTTTTTCTCTTTCTTTTTAGCTAATCAAATTCCCTTACTTTTTTTTTTTCACTTCACTTTCATTAAATCATATATAACCTTAATTTTTTCAAGTCTATAAAAAAATAATTTTTAATTTCCACATCACCAATGTTAAGCTTAGGGCTGTAAACTCACGAAAAAATCGTAGCCCCAATTTAGAATGAGCTGAAATCACATGGTATTTTAGCTTAATTTCCCCTAAATTATTATGAAGCGAGCAGTAAAATGCGTGTTGCACTTGCAGAGCAGTTGGTTTGGTTGCTAGGCCAGTGCTCCAATCTCAAACACATACAACAAACACATGGGTTCATGGTTTCCACAGGCCTCCATCATCACAATCTCCTTCTTAGCCGATTCATCAACGCCTGCTCTTCTCTTGGCCTCCCTCTCTATGCCTACTCAGTCTTCAACCGCAAAACACAACCTGACATCTATCTTTATAACACGATGATCAGGGCTTTCTCTTTCTCTCAATTATCACCTCAAACTGCCATTTTTCTTTTCAACAACATACAGTTTGCTGGCTTGCGACCTGACTCTTACTCCTATCCTTTTGCATTAAAGGCTGTCATTCGATTGTTAGCAATCCAAACAGGGAGGCAAATTCATTGTCGAACTATTGGCGTTGGCTTAGACTCTGACCTTCACGTCGTCACCGCCCTTATTCAGATGTACACTTCTTGTGCCAGGGACTGTATTTCTGATGCTCGCAAACTGTTTAATGGAGTGTGCCTGAGAACAAGACATGTGGCTTTGTGGAATGCAATGGTTGCTGGTTATGCTAAGCTCGGTGACATGGAAAATGCTCAACATCTGTTTGATTCTATGCCTGAAAGAGATGTGATTTCTTGGACGGCGATGATTTCTGGGTATGCTCAGATGAATAAACCCCACCAAGCAATTGCCATCTTCCGGAGAATGCAGCTTGAAAATGTGGAGCCTGATGAAATCACAATGTTGGCTGCGCTTTCTGCCTGTGCTCATTTGGGTGCATTAGAATTGGGGAAGTGGATTCATAACTACATTGACAAATGTGGATTGAAAAGAACTATTCCTCTTAATAATGCACTCATAAACATGTATGCAAAGTCAGGCAATATCAAAAGGGCAGTAGAAGTATTTGAGAGTATGAAGCATAAAAGTATCATTACATGGACAACAATGATGGCTGGACTAGCTCTGCATGGGCTTGGAAGAGAGGCTCTTGAAATGTTCTCTCGCATGGAAAGGGCTAGAGTTAAGCCTAATGATGTTACTTTCCTCGCCATCCTTTCTGCGTGCAGCCATGCTGGATTGGTTCAGATTGGCCGATCATATTTTAGCAACATGAGATTGAGATATGGGATTGAACCCAAGATAGAGCACTATGGCTGCATGATAGATTTACTTGGGCGTGCTGGTTACCTACAAGAGGCCCAAGAACTTCTTAAACAGATGCCATATGAGCCAAATGCAGCAATATGGGGGTCTCTTCTCGCTGCTGCTAATACTTATGGTGATGCTATGATTGGAGAGCACGCATTGCAACATCTAATAGAGTTGGAGCCCAATAACAGTGGAAACTATGCAGTTCTATCTAATCTATATGCCTCTTTTGGTAATTGGAAAACATCTAGGATAGTAAGGATTATGATGAGGGACAAAGGTGTTAAGAAAATGCCAGGAGGAAGTTTCATTGAAGTGAATCATAGAGTTAATGAATTTGTTGCTGGAGAGGCATCGCATCTTCAGTTTGATGAGATATCTAAAGTTCTATGCAAGATAAATGGGCAGCTGAGACTTGCTGAGCATTTGCAAAGGGAATGTGTTGAGCTGCTTGGATTTTGTGAGGGGTAGGATGTACTTCTATGTCGGAATATAGGATCTTACTTTTCCAGCAATGGGCAACTTCATGCTGGAGCCATCTGTGATGCTGTCGTTACCTTGCCTGCCCAACAGCTGAGTAATTAAAATTACAATTAGATGTTTCTTTCCGTTGGACTTGGAAGTTCACTGACTTGTCAAAAGGTATAGGATTTGTTTTACTACTGAGGTAGTCGAGAATCGATTCACCTCATAACATCTGCTTCGTGACTTGATATTCTTCATATGAATGAAGCATCACTGCATCATAGTATATTTTCCATCTGACTAACAAGAGGTAAACCATTGTAAAATCTGAATCATTTTTGTGTGGTAGATTTTAATAGACGCATTCTCCATCTTGTTCTTTATTCTGTTTTTGAAAATTAAAATTTTCTGCTAAATATTATGTCTGTTATAGCGTACAGAACTGCAAATTGGATCAGAAAAATAACATAGTAGTTAGAACATTTGTGTCCATTTGACATACTAAATTCCATGAAGCAGCTGATGCTATACATTTGTCTATAAGAACCTACCATTTGTCAATAAGAACCTATTGATGTTGATATACATTGAGGAGCTAAAGAGATAGTCATGCATTTTGTGAGCATTGTCAGCCCTTGGACTAATAATTTAAGCCTTTCCTGAAAGCCAATTGTTTTAGGGGTTTCATTTTTATAGTTTTAGGAAAGTAGAATATCTAAACATATGGACAAGGATAAAAGGAAGTGGAAGACCCACGATTTAGCTCATCTAGATCTTTCAAAAGAAATAACTCAAAATTGAGCAGAATGGAAGAAACGGATCCATGTAAATGACATCTACTAGTTTGGGATTAAAGCTTAGTTATAGTTGTAGTTTTAGCAGTTATTCATATGATAATGCAAATTAGCGTTGCGAATAGGTGTGTTTCTATAGTATTTTCATATACCACCTGGCTGGGGGTTGGGGGTTTAGGGGCTGTGGTTGAAATAATACCATTATGAAACTTCATTATCATTTATGAGATTTAGTATGCATGAATCTAAAACAGTAAAACTAAGCACCATAAAGCAATAAAGCAATTGAAAAGAAAGGTATATCAAACTCAGTAGTTTTTAGCTTATGCTTGTTTTGCACAAATTAAAAATTTAAAAATCAATTAATTAGTGAATTCATATTACAGAAATATGGTTAGATGATATATTGTAATTAGAGTGTAACAGTAGCTAGTGCACAACCTTTTAGAATTTACAACCTAATCATATAATTTTATCAATTATAAGATAATCAGTCAAGTAACTCATTGTGTGCAAAATAAACTCGCTCATAAAAGGGAAGGGGAAAAAAGGAAAAATAAAGAGAGAAAAGAGCATAATTCTTGAAAAAAAAAAAAAAAAACCACTACTGGATCCAATTGCCTGGTCCATCCTTCTCTTGCCTCTGGGCTTAAAGTTTATTCTTTTTCCTTTTTATTTTTTTTTTCCTTGTCTGTTAATAGGAAGCAGTTTTTGTTTCATTGTAGAACATAAGCATAAGCAAGATCTGAAACCTTAAAGAAACTAGTAAATTAAAGTGTCTTCCTTAGAGAAATTTTACAATTTCAGTGTTTGATATACCTGTAATATAGTTAACATTAGTGTCCCAAATGCTTTAATCCATTGATTAGAATATTTAAATAGAACAATTTCCATTATATAATTTAGAAAAATGTACATAGAAAGGATCAAGACCACAAGGATTCTATGCGCAAGATGGCTCTAGTATATTCCGTTCATACAGGTGTGGAAAAACTAAATGAGCATAGTGCAACTTATAATTAAACATATATATATATATATATATATATATATATATATATATATATATAGACCAAGTTACCAACAACTGTCTAGTCTACCTGAGGCACATTGAAAAATTTGCATCCTCTTGTTTCTTCAGATAATTATTCCAGCTATGGAAGTTGGATTAGAACGTCAATAAGAGCTTTCCTGTTATAGTAGGCATAGATTTCTGTATATCAATTAGATAAAGCCATGAAAACCTTTTATACTTGCTTTATTGCACAAAGCATTACTAATCAGGAATAGGATTAGCCTTGCTTCCCAGCAAATAGGACAGAAGTCTACAATAGTGAGCTTTTGTGAGGTTCCACTTGCGTCTCACATTCACCCTCACCATCACACATAATATTTTTAACCCTTTCAGCCACTAGTATTGCTTCAAAGCATTAAACTGTAGAAGAACTCATGCTCATATCCCAGGTTACAGAACCCAAACCCTAGAAGAGCACTGGAACATGAAATCTCGATTTTCTGTTTGAGAATATGGCATCTTCCTGGCAAAAATACAGTTAAAGAAAATTGTAAGATGAATTACAACCTTCTAAAGTTGGATAACTACAAGATGTAGGTTGTTTTCTCCCTTACTACAGTTGGATAACCAAGATATAAGTTGTTTTGTCCAGTTTCTAATTTTTGTGTCACTTAGCCTAAAGTGAATTTTTCGTATTTTTTTCCTTCTATCTTTTGGGGTGAAGAAGGTGGCCAAGAGCCAAATGAGGGTAATAAAAACAATGAACTAAGAGCAATATTTGAATCGAACCCAAAAAGGTTTACTTGTGGTCTATATTTCTTCTTGAGGTTTATCAATTTGCTTGTTTAAATCCTTCTCTTTTGCATGGCGCACAAATAGAGCTCGTTGCGATCTCTGTTGGAGCATGCCATGTCTTCTTCCTTTGGCTGAGGTTTGAATAGAGGAACCAGAGTCTTGCCTTTCACCATCTTCCATAATCAATTCAGTGGATACTTGCTGATGGCATGATTCAAGTTCTAATTTAGACATGGAGTCACTAGAATTCCCTTTCGAGTAAGTGATACTGCTATGTAAATCGGATTGCAAAAGCTCACAGCTTCCATTGTTCTGTAACTGAAAACCATCTGATATTTGTTTCTGTCCTACTGTCTGCATGACTGCAAGTGCATGATCATGAACCTTACATTCACCAAGTCTATGAAAACTCACATCTTCTGGAGAAAAGTGCTCCATTTGTCATCCACTGCTGATGAGTTATCTACAGAATCCTGTGTTTGTATCATTCACTGTCCTTCAGTTGTCTGAGATGTGGAAAAGAATCAGATCCTGAGTCATTGAATAAATCCTATAACATTATTAGTGGTTTGTCAATCCCCACTTCTGATACGGGCCTTCCAATTCTTCTTGTAGTAACCAGTTGATCCCTTTGATTGTGATTCGCTTCCTTTTGTATTTTAGAATCACAAAAACTATGTATTTCTTCATCAAAAGCCTCCTTTGCTTTGCGCTGCTAATAATTCTTCTGTTTCTTCCAGGGGATAGGAATAAGCTAAAACCCTCTTAGTTCTTTGAGTATAAGCACTCGTATTGATTTCATTCTTCTTTAGGTCAAGCCAATTGTCAACCTTTGCAAATTTGATGTATATTTTTCTTAATGCCTTTTGACTAGCTGAACTCCTTTGCACTTTTTCTTGCTTTTGGAAATTAATCATTTTAATATCAGTTTCAGTTGTGTCTTGGCTATATTCTTGTTGCATTATCAGCACTGTTTCTCGTTTCTAATCCCACTAAACAGATAGATCTGGAAATACTGCATTCTGATTTGTGATAGATCTGGAAATACTGCATTCTGATTTGTGATCTGAATGTTCCTTCACAGGAATGTCACAGACTCAGCATGATGAGATGATGGCGTTCTCCTTCGTCCAGAGACTGGCACTTTACATTCTGAAGTTTTGTAATTTGTCGCTGAATTCCTTTGGCTGCAGAAAATAGGCCTCATAAATCTTGGTAACTTTGACATGGGAACTACTGTGGTATCTCCAGTCCTCTTCTTTGTAAGTTGTTCTTCGATGAAACTATATGCCTCAAGCTGCTCTTCAGAATATAAATTGTCTCCTGTTAGATCTAATCCCTTTTGTAATTTCAAAATTTTGCTTCTAACATGCTGCTGCTCATGTTCAATCTCTATCATCTTTTGCTGCAGATTTGCCATTGCTACTACTTCCTTCTATCCTCTGACTTCCTGACTTCAAAATTTCACCACATCGGTTAGTATCTTATTTATAATTGATTTCAAAATTCATCTCTCTTCTTTTGCAACTACAAAATGATTTTAGAGCACAGCAATTTGCGATTTGTTTTAATTTTTTCTCAGCGGATGAAATGGAGGCTTGCTATAGGAGTCTTATGTGACCATAAGATTTCAAATAAATTGAAAGAAAATTTTTTACCATACGGCGATACAACCTGCTATATTATATGATGGTAAATGTTGGGTATTGAAAGGACAACATATCTCCAAGATGAGTGTTGCCGAAATGCAAATGTTAAAATGGATTTGAGGATATATTAGAATAAATAGAATATGTAATGAAAATATTAGAGAAAAGGTGAGAGTAATATCGATTGAAGGCAAATTGAGAGAAGGGAGACTAAGATGGTTTGGGTGTGTGAGACGCAAACCTAGGTTAGAAAGATCTAGCACATCGTGATGGAGGAGGAGAAGAAAGAAAGAGATAAGTCTAAATTAACTTGGAGAGTAGTACAATATGATCTTGAAACATTACTCCTATCTAAGGGAGTAATCCAAAATTGTTTAAACTGAAAACAAAGAATCCATATATCTGATCCCAATTAGTTTTGGGATAGAGACTGGGTTGAGTTGAGTTGAATTTATTATATTTTACTCAATATGTGGAGTTGCACTCTTTATAATAATTTACCTTTGTCAAAATGGTTTATTTCTTTCTGAAACACATCTGGATCTAATTAACAGCCACTCTGCACTTTCTTAGATTCAATACTTGTGATATAAAATTTACAAAGTTAAGAAACACAATCTCAAATAAAGTATCAAGTTTACTCACTGTTTTATCCTCATTGCGCAGGTGAATGTTTTTCGCTTTTGTTGCAAAATTTAAAGAACATATGGTTTCACACAAATCTTCTTCTTTGGGATTGACATGGACTAACATCAGTGTTTTTGAATCATCACCTGATGTTAACAAGGTAAAGATCTATGTAAAAAAAAAATTAAATCATGCCAAAAAAATCCCTTTATGTGCCCTAGTAGCCAAGAAGGGTGAATAATCTGACCATTTACATTTTCCTCTGTGATAAGTCATTTATTAGGAATAAGTTCTCCTTCTTCCTGGAATATGAAGAATGATTGTGGTCGAAGTCTTTTTCTTGTTATAGTATTCTTAGGACTCATTTGGTTTGTTCAAGAAATGGAAGTAGAATGCTAACCCTATATTAGGATTTTTATTATGTTGTTTGGTGTACAAAAGACTGAAATTCTATGATATTTTGTTGGTTTGATTCACTTTCGTTCAGGTGGAAATGAAATCAAGTTTTATAAAAAATTTTAAGATTAACATTTATGTTTAATATCTGAAACACTAAGTTGGAATCAATGTTCAAATGGCATTCATTTCCATTTCAATTGCATTTTTACAGTGAACAAAATGGGCCCTTAGAGTACCACTTGAAAGGGAAGATGTAGGAACAAGGTAACTTACCAATAGAATCCTTAAGAACTTGTGTCAACTTGCTGTTCCTGTCAAAAGAAAAAAGCTGTAAGTTAGGATTTACTCTGTGATGCTGGAGAATTCTCCATTAGTTAACCAAAGTGATGGGTTGGTCATATGTGGAATACTGTTTTATGCATGTGCAATCTTGATAGCCTAGCAGAAAATTATACTTGTTTCTCTTTTTCAGAGCTGAGAATGGTCAAAGTGAAATAATTTCTCTCATTTGATTTTCTGCTAATTTTCTTACTATTATATGTCAATTGCTTCTGTCCATTCTTCTTAGCTGCCTAACAGTTCTTGCTTCAAGTTAACTTGCCTTGCTAATGATTGGAAGTCTTACTGCTACTGTAGTAGTTTCTAAAATTAATAATATTCAATCTATAGACAACTGCATAACTGATTATGTTTTTCATGCTTTACTCCGAATTCATGCTAAACTGAACAAACAAGTCTAATCAGGTAAAGTGGTTACCAATGAGATCTACTTGAAGTTATGTTGGCATTTGTTGAGGCAGTTGATCTGAAACGGCATCCTAATCTGTACAGCCTCAAAGCTTGGTGGAAATCATTGACTTGAATCGACACAAGGTTTTCAATTTCAATTCTGCCATCTGGATCTGTTTGAATTGAAAGACTGATCATATACTAGATTATGTTTAGAGGATAGTTGTAATGCATATATGTTTTGGAAAAAAAAAATAATAAAACATAATTGAAAAGGTAAAGAGTTGTTGATGTGCCAATCAACTACTCTATTTTCCATCATGATAATGTTGAATGTTAGAAATTTCGGCCTTGAAAATTATAGAACTTGTTGGGTTTGAGTTGAGTGGTAATTGTTTAAAGGTATATGATACAATGGTGGTTATGTGTTGGCTCTACAGAAAACTACAATTCCACTTGTTAAATTCAACTCAACATCAATTCGATGCTAGCCAGAGTTAGCTAAATAAATGTTTAGGTTTACTACTAAACTTTCTGTCAGATTTTGTAGTATTAAATTATTCCTTATCTTTATCACTGCAGTGCATACCATTTTTGGCTTACCTCTTCTTTTTTTGTTTCATATCTAGTTATAATTATTAAGCAGTACATTGTCATTCCTTTCTAAGATTAAGCAGTACGTTGTCATTCCTTTCTAAGATTAAGCAGTACATTGTCATTCTTTTCTAAGCTTATCTTCAATAGGATATTGTTTCCACTTTTTATAATGATGCACTCATTATTCATACACTTCTATTTCCACATGTTCATCTTCCTCATCCCAGATGCACTCTATTGTTAAGGCTGCTTTGCCAAATTGTGTTTGGTTCTTTCTTTTTTCCTTTTTACAAAGTACGGGAAGTGATAGAATTGGATTTCATGTGCTTTTCCTATTGCGGGTTAAAATTTAAAATGGAGTTTTGCAACAGCAGCCTTCTGCAGATCTTGATAGCCGTTAACTTTGTTCCCATAATAATACTTTTAACTGCATGAGAGTATAGCAATAAAGAAATGTCTTGCCAATTTCTATCTTCTAACATTGATAGAGCAAGGAAGCATAAAATGGACAGAGCTGATGGGAATGATTGTTGGGCAAAGACGAACTTACCAAGGAGAAATAGGATCAGTTGCTGTTGTTGGCTTGGGCACAAGCAAGTCCTTCAGATTCCCCATATAAATTTCCAGCATGCTGAAACTGATGAGAAATGAATGGTTACTGTCAATTGCTTGCTTCGAGGCACTATGCCAGCAGCATCTAGTCTACCTTCCTGAAAAAAAAAAAATTTTACCAAGAACAAAATCCAGTTAGTACAACTTATACACAGATTTGCATCCTTTTCATGTTATATACAGACTAAATTATACTCATTGACCTTTAAATTTCAATTGTCCCGTAACTAAATTCATCGTTGTTAAATTCATCGTTTAAATTCATCGCTAAGGTTTCAATATGTAGCATGAAAATCTTTCAATTTTGATTTGGCTGCAACAGTTCGCCAGAATTTTTTTTAATGTAATTTCACATTAATCGAGATATCACATAGTACTTCTATAAGCTAGATTTGTCTTCTCTATGCGTGGGTGCCTGCTACCATTACTTGATAAAAACTCAAGTAAAAGTTTACTTGATTTTGGGATAGGAATATTTAGCTTGGAAATAGAAAAAAGGTAATAAGTTACCTAAGTAGCCAGTTACTCTTTCAGTATCAATGTTGTTACTCTTTTTCTATATTTATTTAATATTTGTATTTTATTTTTTCTCCTCATTTGTTTCACATTTTTTTGCTCTCTCCTCTCCTCTCTCTCACGGCAGTAGCTCTCCTCTCCTCTCCTCATCCTCACGGCAGCAGGTCTCCTCTCCTTTCATCATCTTCATGGCAGCAGCTTTCATTTCATCTCCTCACCCTCACGTCTTACGCACACAGCAGTAGACTTCTCCTCTCCTCAATCTCACTGCAGCAGCTCTCCTCTCCTCTTCTCATAGTAACGCCTCACGCACGCAGAAGCTATCATCTCCTCACCCTCACGCACACAGCTGTTTTACAAGACTCATCTTGCTGTATTGAGGTTTGCAATTTTATGATTTCTCATTTTTTAATTTAGGGTTTTGTTATTATAATTTTAAATTTGATTGTTTGAGTTGTGTATCTTTAATTTGAGAAAGGTGATATTCTATTGTCCCTAATTTTCTTTTAATTTCAGCTTATTCTAATTCCAGCGGGTATTTTATTGCCCATATATTTTTTTTCCTGCTTAATTGGTATCCCAATTTTTCAAACTCTTTTTTTATCTCAATTATAGACTGGGTTGATAAAAAGAAATTTTTAACATTGAAAGGCAATCGTACCAAATGATGGGCTGTGAAAAGATATTAATTTAAAGATAAACAACCAACCATTATTGTACATGTGTATATTGCCACTTCTAGTGTTGTGATAAATACTGCTGATATGTATCATCAGACTCATCACGATTCACCAGTATATGTATATAGAACCAATATATATAAATACAAGTGAACCCACCATTAATGAAGGATTGACCTATATTGCGTGATTGTGTCATTTAATATACAGGCTTGCATGTAATATACGAACAGTGAAGCATTTTATGAACATAATGTGATCCTATTCCAGACTTATTGGAGAATTATTTTTTAATCATTTTAGTATGGGACTGAAGTTGATTAAACATTTTCTTGTTTATTTGAAATGTCTGACTTGTTGTGCTTGATACATTGTGTGCTTAACTTTGGTGAATTCAGCTCACAGGTCAATTAATCTTGATGCTCTTGAGCCTGACTAAAAGGTCTTTTATTGTTAACTAATTACAAACTACCATTATATGGATAGACTCATATTAAAGAATTGAATTTTAATTGCTCTTGTACATCAACTTGCAATAATTATCTCACTTATGTTGTTTATTGCTCTTTGGTTTTTATATTGCCTTATATTTTATTGTGTTTTGCCAAAGGGAGTCAATGTCCTAACTTGAGTTTAAATAGGCATTTTAAAATTGGCTATGGTAATTTTGATTGGAGTCATTGTTCTTATATGATCCTGTTGATTGAGACTTAAATAGAAGTCTATGTATATTGAGCTTAAGCTAATATTTTGATATGATATTATATTTTGTAGAAATAGAAGTGCAGGAGTTTCAAGAATCTGACGTACATGTTGCACGTAGTGAGAATGTTGAAGATGTTATCGGAAAAAGGTGAAATGAAAATTTTAGCAACAAATCAAGTATTTGAATAATGCAATGGATTTATTTATGAATTTAATGTCATTTATGTTAATATTTAATGCAATAGGAAGAGGACGCAAAGTATAGAACAAACATAAAAGAAGAAACATGAAGAACAGTCAGCTGACATTATGTTATCGAAGGTACTTAAATATTTAAGTTCTTATTTATTGATATTTATTTAATATTGATAATCATTAATATAATATAATTTAATTTAAAAAAATATTATATTTTCGATTTTAAATTTTTAATAGCTGGACATGTGTTATTTTATTTATAATTTTCTTTGTTTTGTAGGGATACTTGTATTCTTGTTGTGCCGTGCAAAAATTTTCTCTACTTGTTTCTTCCTTTAACCAGGAAAGGAAAGCAATCGTGCAATCTCTTGGGTTTGGAGGTCTCCTAGAGGTACCAATTCATCAATTAAGGAACAAATTGATTGAAGAATTGGTTGAACGATTTGATATTTCTACCTCTGAACTTTGCGTTCATGGAAGCAAGATTAAACTGGGATTGGAAGATGTTGAGAAAATATTGGGTTTGTCAGCAGAAGGTCGTGACATTGACGGCCTTGAAGTAATGGATGTCGAAAATATACGTGAAAAGTACAACTTGAAGCAAGAGATGATACAAACAAATGCTTTGTGTGTCGAGTTAGAATCTTTAGGAGCAAATGAAGAATTTAAGGCAAAATTTTTCTTATATGTCATATCTTCATTAATCAGTCCAAATACGGGTTTGACTGTTAGTGTCAATGAAGTACGATTGCTTAATTTTTTGTCGGAGTCTGCATCCTTCAATTGGGCGAAGTATGCACTGCATGGTTTGTTAAATGGAGTACGGAAATATCAATGTACTCCTCACCCAGCAGGAAAAATAAAATTGATAAGTGGTTGCATATTAATTTTAGAGGTACATATTTATACTTAAATTTTTAAATTATTGAATTTATAATATTGTAATTTGTTAAATTTATATATCAGTTTTTCTTATTTTTATTGTGTTTTAGATATTTTATTTGGAGCATAATTTTGTGGGGGTGACATCATTAAATATTGGGAGTCGTGATAGACCATTAATGCAATCTTGGAACGAGAATATTGTTAGTAAGGTTCTTGATAAGGTTGCCCGTCTTGGTGGTGTTGACAGTGATAAGGTATTTTTTATATTTTTACTGTTGTCGGATCATGTTTGCTGTTATTCTGTATGTCTATTAATTGTTAAAGAACACAGATGTATTTTCATGCACTTTGTAAAATTTGCTTACAGGTTAAATTGGTAAATGTCAATAAATCTTGCAGCCACTGTTATGTGAGTTATTTATTTCAACACACAATGTTATTTATTTTTTGTAATATAATTGATAGTTTATTTTATTGTGTTTGAAATTACTCTCTCATTAGTTTTTCACCTTGAAATTAATAGAAATTGAATAAAGAAATTGTTGACATGAAAACTGAGTTGAAATTGATGAGAAGTAAAGTTGTATTCGCTTTAAATCAATTTGGAGAGCAAATCAAGCAATATGGAGACGAGTTGGTGAAAAAGGTGAAATCAACCTTGGTTTCATATTTCAATACCCATGACAAAGTTGGAAATTTGGAGGTAATGGAAGATGAAAATAAAGGTAATGGTGGTGATGCTGCAAAAGATCCAATGAATGACGCAAATGAAATACAAGGAGGAAGATATGAAGCTCGTAGAGTTATAGAATTAAGTGACAGCCAAGCCAAATTGGATTCTCTCCTTGCAAGCTTCAATAAAAGAAAAGGCAAAAAGGTTGTATCAGTTAAATTTGATGCAATGGGAAGCCCACTTAGCAGCAGAAAAGGTGATATTGAAGTTGTTATGGACAATGTAGCTAAAAAAGGTGGTCAAAAAAATTTAATAAGTCCATACTCAAGTTTTGTTGCTAATGTTCACTCTAACCGTAAGTCAAGGGTATCGAAGCGCGCAACATTGCGTTCAACAAATGACTTGAAGAAAAATAAGGCACATCAGGAACTCTACCTTTGCCAGACAAGGGCTATGAGTAAAAAGTCTAAAATTATTTCATTATGGCCACAGGTATATTAATATTTATATTAAGCATTAATTAGTCATACAATATATCCATAATTCATATGATTTAATACAATGTTGATTGTATGGTGTCATTAAATTGTTAAATTTGTAGTTGCGAGATGATGATGGTACTGAAGATTTGGCATCATTGGCATTTAGTGAGCCGTTGAAGCAAGTGCCTAATTTTGCTTGGGATCATAAGATGAGTACGATGTATTGATGTAGTATAATTTTTTTCGGGTATGAATCCTTATTAATTTATCTTATAATTATAAGTAATAGTTGGTTACTTGAATTTTTTATAAGTTGTTTTCATTTATCGTATTGACATTGATAATCAGAATTTGTATCTATCCATTTAATGATATTTTATGCGAGAGTCGCAATGAATTCGCAATAAGGAAAGGTTTTCTGTCACTTAAAGGTCGAAATTGGGTTTCAACTGAGATATATTATTTTTATAACATTAATTATAGTTTCATGATCACATTAGTGCGATTTCAAATAATAATTGAAAACTTTCTTCTTTTCTCAGTTAATTAATGTAGCCACCGATTTGTTGTCAGAATCTGAGGCAAGGAAAAATAATATGGGAAAATCTTGGTTTTTACCTTGTCATTTCTCGGTAACAAATTATATATTTAACATTTTATATTTATGAATGATATGTATGTGAAAACTATTTGTTTAATAATTACTTTTGGATTTCCATAAGATGAGAGTTTTGCAAAGCGTTCGTCCCCCATTGTCTACATTTAAGCGAAGTTATGTGGGGGAGAATCTATACATGGGGCATCTAAGTGATTGTGAAAAGGTGCGTAACGTATTTTAGTGTATTTCGGAGATGTTTGTGGGAAACTAATTGTCTGCTATATATTTCTATAATTTATTTTTCCAAACAATTATTTGTTTTAGATTTTTGTCTCTGTTCACGATCAAGAAATCGGACATTTCTTCTTATGTGTGTTTAATTTAAAAGAACAAGTATGTTATGTTGTTGATAGTTCATAAAACTTGAGTTCAATCGATAGGGAATGCATAATTCGACGATTGGTAAGCTTTCCTTCACATATAATTTTATACCATCATTATGTTTAAAATAAGTTCGCTTGTTATTTTCCAATTAACCTATGAACTATTATTGCAGACTGAATTTTTAGATGAGTTCTTTGAACTACTGGTGTTTCAAAAACAAGAATTAGGAATTAATCTTGAATTAAGTTCATTTGAAGTTAAAAGACTTGATGTTTTCCAACAAAACAATGGGTACGCATAATTTTTAGATGTAATGTTAAATTATATACGTGGCCTTGTGTAATAATTTTTTAATTTTGTTAATTACAAATATAAAACTATAGGTTTGACTGCGGGATTTATGTAATTCATTACATGCGTAACGATATTGAGGATTTAAATATTCAGGTATGATATTAAATTTGCTTTAGTGTAAAGCATTTGTATCTTTAAATTGGTATTTCATTAGAGTCATGATTATATTGTTGATATTGGTTTGTTTAATATTTTATAGGGAATATCCTCTAAGCTGCCAAACAATGTATGATATGAAATTGTTTCATGGTTGGTGCTGCATCAATTTAACAAGAACCAAAATTATTTTTGATGCTCATAAGCATTGTAAAGGAAAAATAATGACTCGACATGTTTGATGATAGAGAAATATAACTCCATTTGTAATATATCGTAGTTTTTAATATGTAAAGTTTAACTACACTTATAAATTGTGTAATTTTTGCAACATCTTGTAATATGATGGTCAGTAATGCTAATTCACTATTATATTAATAATGATATTTGTACTGTTTTATAGCGCATTAAATTATAATTAGCAAAATATTGCATATTACTACAATAAAGAGTTAAAAGTAGTCTCAAATAAATATTTTAAAATATGATCACATACCATTTGCATAAGTTATCAACCAAAAAATATAAAAAACTTACCATAAAACATAAGATTATTTATGATTTGAAATTTAAATCTTTGTCATTCGTACACTTCAAACAATCATAATCTTTAGAGCTATCTTTGAGGTATGGGACTATCATTGTGTGCCTATAAAATAAATAGTGTTAGTGCACAACTTTATTTTGAAGATGAAATAAAGAATTTTTAACAAGTAAATGTATTATAATCAAAATATGATAAAATAAATGTTATTTCTGTCATGAATTACCTGGAAGTCGGTATGTGTAGTACTCAGTTTTGGACATGTTTTTCTCGTGTGTCCTTCTTCGCGACACTCCCCACATTTTCTTTTATTGCTAGTGTTGTCAATAACAACCTTGTCCTTGCCTTTGGTCCTCACCATATTAGGATCACGTATACCATTATAAATGTTACTTGGTCCACAGATTGTGAGTTTGACATCCTCTAACTTCTTTGTCAAACATTCCACCTCCGTTGATATTTCAAAAAAAGTTGAATCAGATGTAGATGCAAGAGAACACAATTTGCAGTTAGGGAACCATACCGAAACATATTCATGGTTTCAACGCTAAGATTTGAATTTGTAGAATGTGTAATGATAAAATTCTTTGCTGCTTTAGTCCACCTTGGCATGAAACATGAATCTGGAATTTTTTGTAAACCTTCAAGTTTGATAACACAAATACAATGTCTACATGGAAAACCCCATGACTCATACAACTTGCAAGAACATGTGATGCACTGATCTTGAAAATTGAATAATACTTCCCTAGTGTATTTTTGATTATTCCACTTACTCAGCTTATACAACCGAAAATCACCATTAGTAACGACTTCATCAGATAACACATAAGCAGATTCTTTATTGAACTCGTGTTGAAATCTATAAAATGAAGCTTGAGTATAAATATCTGCAGCTTGCTTCTCATAAGCCCTTAATGAATGTTGACAAACCGGAATTGAATAATTGGATTTATGATTTGCTTCTTCTTCATTTTCTCGTATTTTGTGTAAACCCATATCTGTAATATCTGCCATTTTTGAAGTGTATTTGTTGATTTTATATGTTTGGAGAATTTTAAAATTTAAATGAGAAG
>CANXYC010620910.1:0-14278 GCA_948193065.1 Aleurites moluccanus | reverse complement strand
CGATAAATAACTATGTGTGGTCAATGGTAAAGTATTCCGAGAATGAAAGTTAAGAAAAGTCTATTATTGACGACATAATATAAAAAGATAATGTGGTTAAGTTGTGTCTAAAAGCTTAACCTATTAATAGAATAAGATTGACCATTAGAATCCGTTGAGTTGACACAAATAATACAATTACCTGAATGGATCTGGAAACAAGTCAATTTGTACAGTTATACCTTCGATGATGATTATTGATGGAGGGATATAGTTTATTTCTTAACTTTTGACAGAAGTTTCAAAAAGCTATGAATATACTATTATGATTTAGTATAGCATTCCATTCATAAACAGATGGACAGTTAGAGCGAATGATATAGACAGTAGAAATATATTAAGGTTAAGTGTACTAAAATTTAAAGGTTATGGTGATAAGTAAATGTCACTGATTGAATTACCATATAACAACAATATTAATCTTTTATTGGTAAAGCTCCATTTGAAGCACTATATGGTAGGAAATATAGATCATCAGAGTGTTGAATGGAGTCAGATAAAAAAAAACAGTTAGAGGGGCCAAAGTGATTAGAGAAATTATGGAAAAAGATTTTTATGATCAGAGATCAGATGAGGACTACCTTCAGTATTCAGGAGGGTTATGCATATCTAAAAAGAAAGGAAGCTTATTTCGTATTGGTAATCCTATTTTCCTTAATATCATCTAAGAAAAGTATTATAGAAATTGGTAAGAAGAAAAGCTAGCACTGAGATATGTGAGAGAGCTGAGGTATTGAAAGAATTGACAATGTAACTTACAATTTGGCTTTTTCTTTCCGAATGAAGCATATTTCTCTAGTATTCCATATCTTGTTACTATGGAAATATGTGCCAGACCTGTTACATATGTTGGAAGTGTAAGTGTTGATATTAATGAGGAAATGCTATAAAAGTAGGATTAATAGATGGTGTAAATTGTCAAGTCTGACAATTTCTGAATAAAAGAGCTTTCAATGGTAAAAGTATAGTCGAAGAATCAGACTATGGATAAAGGTACATAAGGAAGTGAACAAATACAGAGACTAAATATATGTCTTGTTGCAATACTGAGATGCGCATGTTTTATTTAAATTTGAAGACGAATTTTTTTGTAGGGGATAGAATGTTACCCTATAAATTCCTAACTCATGTGCATGAATTAATTCTCAGTATGTGGTCCATTAGTCTTGAATTGATGGGAAATAATTTTAGAGACACAGTTAGAAAGCAAATTTAAAACTTTTTTGGAAACTGACGGTGTCGGGAACACTGCAGAGAAATTAGCAGTCCGGTCAACAGAAGAATTTCTGAAGTTGACTTGGGGGTAAAATATGACTATAATTTATATGTAATTTTGGCAAAAAGAAAGAAGTGAAAATCATTTAGGAACACTGAAAAGTGAACAATGGCATTTTGGTAAAATAAAGGGGAATTCAAGGTGAATAGTAGAAATGGGTCAGTCGAAGTTATAAAATGACTCCAAAACTATTTTTATAAATAAGGATAAATTACAATAAGCCTATTCACTTTACACTGATGTCAAAATCTTGATAGAATTGTCAGAATAAATTTCAGAAGATTTAAGGACCAAAACATAAAGAATGAAACTTAGAGGATTTAGTTGTAATTTTACAACTATTTTGTCTTATTTGGGTCACCATTTTCATGGGTGAAACTTCTTCTTCCCCATTTGATTCTTCATTTGGCCATGACACCATTTTTCCTTCCTTCCAATTTCATTTTTCATTTTTCCTTATAGTTTTCTTTAGAATTTTGATGGAAATATAATAAATCAAAGTTGCTAAACTCATTTCTATCATTAGATTCAAGTGAGGAGCAAAGGATTAGGAGGCTACACACCTAAAGAATTTCGGCCATGGAGGAACTTAGAGGTAAAGTAGTTCATTTGTTTAGTTTGATTAACGTTTTAGTGTTATTTTAGGTTCAATTGAATGGGTTTAGTGTTTAATTGATTTAGATTATCCAAATTTGATTGAATTTGCAATTAGAATGTTGAAATTGAAGTTGTAAGATTTAGTGTTAGGAATTATTAATTGATGTTAGAAATGATCAATTGGATATGAATGAACAACTAATTGATGGTTAATTTGATGTGGAATTGTAGATTGTGGAAATTGAGTTTTCAAAGTAGCCATAAATTGGGGATTTTGGTGAAATTGCTGGAATTGGATATTGCATTGGCTAATGAAAGGCTTAGGTGAGTTTACAATGCATCAATTATCATGTCTAAATGCTTTAATTGATTATTGCACACCAATTGTGCAAAACCCTAAAGTGGCCGAACCTTGATGCCTTAACTTTGCCTATGTGTTTGTTTGATCCTTGGTTTTTCCCTGCCAATTTGACCCTAATTTAATGTTGTTTAATCTTGTTCTTGATACCTTTGTGTTGTTGGACAATGTACCTTGATATTGGTTTGAATGGGCAAGTCAATTTTGCTCCAAACCTTAACCTATTGGCTTGCCATTGTATGTCACCTAGTGTTTCATAAATTGACTAGTTTATTTGTCATTGGCTTATTGGTTTGCATGCCATAGGCCTACCAATTGAATACCATTGTCGTTAGAGACAATGGTATGCCAATTGACCCACCAATTTCGACCACCGAACCCTTATTTGTTTCTTGCCTTTTCTTATTAATATACTTGATATTATTGATTGTATATTGCCTATGACATTGTAATTGAGCATATTGAATATTGAATTGATTGATACCGAGCCGATTACTATTTGATTGATTATTATCCGGATGCCATTGTTGCTTATGGTATCCCTCATTATTGACCCTAGTATGGTTTGCCAGAATTTCCGATTCGACAGCGGAGTGAGGAAATACTATCGACCTTGTGCACATTGTATATTTATACTCTAGCTAGGAGGGGTTATGGTCCTGGCCATTGGGCTTGAGCAGCCTTATGCTTATATGATACTGGTGACCTACATGGTCCAGTGATATTGATTGATATGATACCGGTGACCTACATGGTCCAGTGATATCGATTGTTTGGTGACTGTATGATTTCTTTTCCTACAGTCCATCTCATTATCTGCCTTTCCATATGTATTCAATCATATTTCTTATTTCTTGGCCTTTGCTATATCTTGATATCCCTACTGTTTATTGCATTTCATTTGACTTATTCCTTTGCCTATTTGTGCCTGTTATTTATTGCGATGCATGCAAATTCACTGAGTATCATTCATGCTCACCTTTTTTGTTTGTTTACCCCCTTTCAGGAGAGGAGTATGTTGCAAGATCCAGTCGTCTATTTCTCTGTGGATTTCCTGCTAAGGATTTTCTGATGTATATATCTATTTTGGATTACTGTATTATATTATTTTGGTGTTTATGATCTAGCTGCTCCATGGGAATGTATTGGGTAGCTAGGAGATGAACACTGTTTATTTATGGTATTGATGGTAAATATTGCTTATATATATATATATATATATATATATATATATATATATATATATATATATAAATGATGCATGATATACTTGTGACAACGAATTGCATTATGGTGACAAGATAACTGATAGGTTAACAAAATGAATAACAGGATAATATAATGGATGGTAATTATAATAAATAAATGATATATTGAGGTTGATAGATTGTGTAATGATACTGGGTTTTACGGGTGCCAGTCACCATTGGCATTTCCAGTGCTCTAGGAACGTCGCGGTCCAGAAAATCGGGTCATGACACTTCAGTATCTATTATAGCAGAAAGAACTGAATTTGAGACAGAGACGATGGGTTAAATTGCTTAAAGATTATGATTGTCAGATTTTGTATCACCCAGAGAAAGCTAATGTGGTAGTTGATGCACTTAGTAGGAAATCTATGGGTAGTTTGGCCCATGTGAATGTTACAAAAAAACCTCTAGTGCAAGAGTTCAGGGAATTGATAGCAATGGGGTTGACATTGGATTTTGAATTAAAGGGACAGGAACAGGTGCTGATACCACAATTTCAAGTTAAACCATTGTTGTTGGATGATATAAAGAATTCTCGGAGTAAAGATTCACAGTTAGTGAGGATTATGGAGTTAGTTAGTGAAGGTAAGGCTCCTGAATTTACAGTTAGGGATAATGTATTGAAATGTAATGACAGATTGTGTGTACCTGACTATGATGGTTTGAGGAAATAGATTATGGAGGAGATCCATTATGCTCCATACACCATTCACCCTGGAGTGACAAAGATGCATCATGATCTGAAACAACATTATTGGTGGCCCAATATGAAAGGTGAGATAGCTAAGTTTGTGTCTACTTGTTTAGCCTGTCAGCAGGTTAAGGTGGAACATCAGAAACCATTTGGTTTATTACAGGAGATTCAACTACCAGAATGGAAATAGGAACATGTCACTATGGACTTTATGGTTGGATTGCCAAAGACACAGAGAGGCTATGATTCTATATGCGTAATAGTGGATTAGTTGACTAAATCAGCTCATTTTGTAGAAGTAAAGAACACCTATACAGCAGTTCAGTATACCCAGCTATATGTTGACAAAATTGTCAGACTGCATGGTGTACCATTGATGATTACTTCTGATAGGGGTACTTAGTTTACTTCTAGATTTTGGCAGAAATTCCAAGAGGCTTTGGGTACTAAGCTTCATTTTAGTACTGCATTTCACCCACAGACAGATGGCCAGACAGAGAGAACTATTCAGACCTTAGAGGATATGTTAAGACTCTATGTGATGGACTATAAGGGCAGCTGGGATCATTATTTGCCATTGATAGAATTTGCATACAATAACAGTTATCATTCCACTATTGATATGGCACCATATGAGGCACTATATGGAAGAAAGTGCAGATCTCCTATCTGTTGGGTAGAACCTAGAGGAAGACAGTTAGAGGGCCCTGATTTGATTTGAGAGACAATGGAAAAAGTGCCCATGATTAAGGAAAGAATTAAGACTGCCTTTAGTAGGCAGAAGAGTTATGCTGATCCTAAGAGAAAGGATGTGAAGTTCAGTGTAGGTGATCATGTGTTCCTTAAAATCTCTCCCATGAAGGGAGTTATGAGATTTGGAAAGAAAGAAAAGTTATCACCTAGATACATAGGTCCTTTAGAGGTCTTAGACAGGGTAGGAAATGTATCCTACAGATTGGCACTACCTCCAAACATGGGACATATGCATCCAGTTTTCCATCTTTGTATGTTGAGAAAATATGTATCAGATCCATTCCATATTCTTCAGCTACAGGATATAGAGGTAAATGAGGATTTAGCTTATGAGGAGGTACCAATTGAGATAGTTGATCAACAGATTAGACAGCTTCGTAATAAGAACATTCCTATGGTTAAAGTCTTATGGAGAAATAGGACAGTAGAGGAATGTACTTAGGAGAGTGAGGCTGAGATGTGGCTGAGATACCCTTCTTTGTTTCTTAATTCAGGTTATTGTTTTACCTTATACATTAAGTAAATTCGAGGACGAATTTAATTATAAGGGGGTAGAATGTAACACCCCAGTTTCAAGACTTAGAACTTAAGTTTTAAAGGGCAAACCTAAGGGGTTCCTTTTTGTTTATATGATATGTAATATGCATGTTTATGCTTGAATTGAATGTTTATGTATGTTTTAGAAACTTTTACACATGTAAAAGTGCTTTAAAGGCTGTTAGGAAGAAATTGGAAAAAACTCAATTTTTGGTGAACTGGGGGTAAAATAATCATTTCACACCCCCTTCGAGTTTTATGGAAATAAACATGATATTTGAAGGTAGACAAGAATATTAGGACATGAAAATGATGATATTTAATTTATTTGAAGTTTTGTTGGAGAATTAAACCCAGTTGAAAATAGTTCCCGGCAAGCTGCTCAATTGAGGTACTTGAGGTGCTTCGTTTGAACTAAGGGGAAAATGGTCTTTTCCTTTGAGATATGAAATTATATGGTGTATGCAATCTTATGGCATCATTTTAGGTTTGATTAAATCTAACCATTGGATAAAATGATGAAGAAATGGATGGTTAGATGTATAGGTTTCACAATTCCTATCATAAGCTTAAAGTATAGGATTAATAGATTTAGTTATGGATTTGGTGTAACAAATGTATAAATAAGTCATCTTTGTTGACTTTGATTAACCAATAGTATAAAAGTAAGAATGTTGGGTGGTTGGATGGCTAGGTTTCACCATTTTAAATATAAGCCTAATGTATGGAATCATTTCTTTGATATGTGGGTGGATTTTTCCCACCACTTCACCATTGTCATCTTCCTTATCATAAATCACCAATCATTTTTCTCTTTCCTCTCCATCAATGGTTCGGCCACTTCACTCCATCACCAAACCTTATGTTTTTCTTCCATTTTTGGATAGAAACATATTAATTCCAATCTTGTGAACTCAAATATAGCCTTAGATTTCAAGGAAAAGCTTGAAAAAGCTAAGAATCAAAGCTTTGAAGTTTTTGAAGAACTTTTGGTAAGTTAATGGTTTTGTAATTCTTTTGATTCAAATATGATTATATGGTGTTCTTTGATAATTATTAGTGTTCAAATCACATTTTGAATGGATGGAAATCAAAAAGTTTGATTGAAACCCTAATAGGAAGAACTTTGAATCAAAGTATGATTTTGATGATTCTTTTGGTTTAAATGACGTTTACATGATGTGTATGATATGAATTTGTGGTTAAAAGAAAGAAACAAATCCATTTGGTTAAAGTTTTGATGTGGCCGAAATGAGGTGGTTAAAAAATGACGTTTGATTTTTGGTGTTTAATGGTTTTAAAGGTATGAATGATATATATTTAATATGTTTAACATGAATGGATGGTTAAATGATGAAACTGAATTCATTTGGAATGAAGTTTGGTTTGGCCGAAACTTTGACATGCTTGGAATGATGAATGTGCTTTGATGTTTGATAGGTATTTATGGTTTAATATTATGCATTTGGTGTATATTAATGTTGTATAATTGAATGGTGTTGAAAAATGGAAGAATGGAATGATTTCAATTAAAGTGGAACAATGTGAACTTTACTACATTAAGGTGTTAGGCAAATGCAATTGTAGAAGTAAGGTTTGAATATAGTATAATGGCATAAATGGTTGAAATGTATAAGTTTAAATGTAGAAAGATTGAATGGTATAAGTGATTTGAAAGCATACTTCAAAATTGGTGTATGTTTGGCATGGAATATTGAGCTAAGTATTTGAAAGTTCATAACTTAGCATTTTAATGATGACCATGTATAATGTGAATGATATGTGATAATACAAATGCATTTGATGCATAAAAGATATGAAAAGTGTTAAAGAGTGATATAGGGCCTTTGAGCTTCAATATGCGTTAATGTGTGTTAACATGTTTGAATATGCCTTGATATGTGCTTTGATATGGTTTATAGTGAGTATAAGTCTTATAAGACAAATTTGGTTATTATAGGAGAATCGTCCCAAGCTAGGGCTACGGATGGGGAATCACGGACTGACTAGGTCTGATTGAGTGAAATTTGGGAATTTTTGTTAGAGGTGAGTCTATATATATGATTGATGCATTATTCATTCATAAGTTATGCATTTATGCATATGAAATGATATCCTTGCTTGAAAACCATTAATGATCCATTTTTGGATAGATTTGCCAATATGACCTAAAACAGAGCTACCGAAATGCCTATAATTAGCACAAACTTTGAATTGCTATAAAAGTTATTCTGAAAGGCATTTTGACATGAAACCAAGCCCAATTGTCTATTATATATATGTATTTGTTATTGGTATAAAGAAAATGCCATGTAAATATTGATTTCAAGGCAAACCAAAAAGTGCCTGAAAAATGAGAAACGGATCTGTAATTTGGGAGCCAGTTGCGGCAGCGCAAATTGGGCCCCGGTGGGCAAAAATATGAAATTGAGCCAAACTCTTTCTTTGAATCTTATAATGTTATATATCATCATCTAAGTCATATCTGAGACTTATTTTGATATGTTTATGCTATTTGAGACAGGTGCATATAATATATTATAGCAGGACTACTTCGATGGTGTAGAAACAAACCATCGGCTGTGATCACAAATATCTGTTATGACCTCTGCTAGGGAGGGGTAAAGTCCCTATGCCATGGAGAGATGTGGTTGGAAATGATGTATTTGGAGAGTTATGTGATGAAAGAGAAATGACAGCTCAGTTTGCTATATGATATGATCTGACATGTTACAGACTCCTGTTATATTATATGCATTATGGTTCATGATATGTATTTCATCACGTTATCACCAGTATTCATATTTACAGATCATTAATGGATAGATGTGACTGTTCATGAATAATATTGCATATTGATATATATATATATATTAACTCACTGAGTATAATGTTATACTCACCCCCTCAGTGGTTATATATTTTTAGGACCTCAGTGAGGCATACATCCATTGGCTATATCATCTTTAGCCTTGGATCACAGATGTATATATTTGAGGTCACTCCTGTGTATAGAGGTTCCTTGGTATATAATGTATAGAGGGTTTGGACTGACTTAAGTATGATGTCAAAATGATCAAATGATAATCAAATATGAAACGAATATGTATATGTTGTACATATATATGATGTGAGTTATGAATGCAAATATTGAAATGCAAATTGAGTTGTGAATTGACTAATGGAGGTTAAAAGGGGATGTATTCTTTATAGGAAGTGTGATTTGTTATGTTTTACAGATAGCTAAGTCAGAGTTATAAAGGAAACTCTGTCAGTTTTTCTGTATGTATATTATGATGTTTAAAAAAAAAAATTATCACCTAAAATGTATCGCAGGTTAAGTAATAATTATAAAACAGGTTAAGTAATAATGGTAAAAGTTAAGTTAATGTAAAAAGCATGGGTTCTTCGAGGTATAGGTCACCTTGGCATTACTCGTACCCTATGACCGTCATGGTATAAACTTAGGTCGTGACATAATCCTCAAATGCTCTATATGCTCCTCCTCACTCCTAGATTAGATAAGTATGTCATCAATGAATACAATGACAAACTTATCCAAATATGACCTGAACACCCTGTTCATCAAATCCATAAAAAGCAGCCGGTGCATTAGTCAACCCGAATGGAAACACCAAAAACTCATAACTCCCATATTAGGTCCTGAAAGCAGTCTTAGGTATATCACCCTTCTTAATCTTCAACTGGAGATACCCAGACCTCAGATCTATCTTTGAGAAATGGCTAGCACCCTGCAGCTAATCAAACAAGTCATTTATCTAAGGCAATGGATACTTGTTCTTCATTGTTACCTTATTCAAATGCCTATAGTCTATACACATCCTCAAATAGCCATCTTTCTTCCTTACAAACAATTCCGGTGCACCCCAAAAAGAACTGCTTGGTCTGATAAACCCTCTATCCAATAACTCCTGTAACTGCACCTTTAATTCCTTTAGTTCTGCTGAGCCATTCTGTATGGAGGAATAGATATTGGGTCAGTGCCTACATACACCTCAATCTCAAACTCAATCTCCTTACCAGGGGCCAATCCTGGCAACTCCTCAGAAAACGCATCAGGAAACTCTAGAACCATCGATATCTGATCAAGTTGTATAGAAGACATCTGTACATCTATCACATATGCTAAATAGGCTGAACAACCTTTCCGAATCATCCTCCTAGCTTGGATAGCAATAACCAGATTAACCCGAAACTCCCGAATATCACCCTGAAACTCAAACTCTGGCTGCCCCTCAGGCTGGAACCTCACCCTCTTTCTATAACAGTTAATAACCGCTTGGTGCCTTGTAAGCCAATCCATACACAGAATAACATCCAACTCTAATACAGGCAACTCAATCAAATCAACACACAAAATGTTATCATCAATCTCAATCACACAATCAGGATAATAATAATCCACATCAACACTATCACCCATAGGAGTAGCAATCATCAAAAGCACATCTAACAATCTCTTATCCTTATTCAATTTAGGTGCAAAATGTGGTGACACAAAGGAGTGAGTAATACCCAAATTAAATAAAGCATCTATAATCTCATTCTGAATAAGAATAGTACCTGTGACCACATTGTCTGATCTCTGGGCCTCCTGGGTGTTGACCGCAAACACTCTGCCTTAACCCCTACCAACTGGAGCTTGACTACCACTGCAAGCCTGTCCTCCCCTACCTCTGCCTCTGCCTTAAGTCTCTCTACCCATATTCTAACTCGCCTGTGCTATCAACTAAGAGACAGTAACAGATGGCTGCTGAGCAACCCTCAATGGACACCTGTTAGCATAATGGCCCTGCTGGCGACACCTTAAACAAGCACCGGTCTTTCTCCAACACTCCCCTTCATGTCTCTGACCATAAAACCCAAAACTAGGAATACTGGGTTTCTGTATAGCTGGTCTCGAAGAACCCTGAAAATATACAGGTGCTGACTGAACCACTGACGGTCCCCTAATCTGAATCTTTCTCCTCTGATTACTAGTTGTAGATCTCTGATCAAACCGAGGCACTGGCTCTGCCAGTCTAGGATGGGAGCTTCTCTTCCCCTCCTAACCTGAGATCCTGGACCTCCTTTCCTCTTCTGGTCCCTCTTAACCCTCTCTGTCTTATACTTCTCTTCCATCTGTGTGGCTTTATCAATCACTGTCGTTAGAGAAGTAAACTTAGTAGCCAATAAAGCATTATGTAATACAATATGAAGACCCCTCCGGAACCTACTGATCAAATCAGCCTCTGCAGGAATAATATGAGTAGCATATCTACTCAACCTGATAAACTCCTCCGCGTACTCATCAACAGATCTGTCCCCCTGCTCTAACTGCTCAAATCTAATCAGGTTACAGGTCTTCACCCACTCAGTAATAAACTCATTAATAAACCCCTGTTGTAACTCAATCCAGCTAGATGGGTGCTCACCATAAAGTCTGGACTCCATCCTCCTAGAAAACCAGGTTCATGCCTTACCCTTCAGTAATAGCCCAACCAACTCAACTGCTCTCAACTCAGAATATGGTAGTCTCCTCACTACCTTCTCTACCTCCTTCAAGAAATCCACAGGGTCACTGCCTCTATCTCCCCTAAACTCTAGCAAGTTTAGCTTTAGAAAGCTAAACATCGATACACCGCCCTCCTTTATCACTCTACAGCATCCCTGTATAGGAGGCTCCCTCTGAACCCCTACTGGTTGCATAGGAGCTGGTGCCACTGGAACTGCCTCTGGTGCCACATGTGGAGGCACTACTGCTGGAGCTGCTGGTGGTGTTACATGCTGATGCTTCCGCCTCAAATCAGCCATCTGTCTTTATAACTCCATTAACCCTCTCATCATCTCAACTCTCTAGGGGTCACCACCCCTCTTTGTATCCTCTGAAGTCCATCGAGATCTAGACGGACCCTCTGAAACTGCAATCTCCCTCACTAAGGACTCATTAGAGGCAACCTCTGCCTCACAGGTATTTCTGTCCCTATCGTCGGACATCTCTATAATCTGTCTAGAAAAATGAAAACATATTCAAAAAATGACAGAAACACAGAATAGTAACATATAACAGACGATAACAGCAAAAGATGTCAAAGGAAATCCTATGCTCCATGGTATACTTAATTCTATCCCATTCTGTACTTAGTCACTATTCCTCTGTAATTCAGGTACTATTCATCTGTAACCTAAAATCCACTATCTGTAAGCTAGAGTTCTGATACCACCTCTGTCACTACCCATTTACGGATCGCGATGATCCTAGGGCACGGGAGATGCCAATGGCGACCGGCACTCGTAGAACCTAGTATCACATGCACAATCTATGAACCATAATATATTATCCATTTTGGTTAGTTACCATCCATTCTGTTATTCTGCAATTCAATTTGTAATTTAGTGCAATTGGCTATAACAGTCATTATATCACATCATATAACTCATAATATCATCAAATACATATATATATGTTCATTTCCTAGCTAACCTATATATACCCCATGGAGTAGCTAGATTATGAACATCAAAATAATAATACAAAATCAGAATATATACATCAGAACTGCTAGCAGAAATCCTCGGATGATAGACAACAGGATTCTGCAATCTACTCCTCTCCTAAAATAGGTAAACAAAGAAAAGGTGAGCATATAAGATACTCAGTGAATCTATATGCATCATTGACCTATTGCCACCATTGTTCCATTTGATATCCATTATTTTATTGGCAATGCATATAGTTTCATTGAGTATCTTATATACTCACCTTTTGCTTTGTTTACCCTTTCAGGAGAGAAGTAGATTGTAGAATCCCATCGTCTGTCATCCGAAGATTTCTGCTTGTTGTCATTTGATGTATATATTCTGAATTCTATATTTTGATGTTTATAATCTAGCTACTCCATATGGTATGTATGGGATAGTTAGGATATAAACATTTATATGTTTGTGATAATGTTTTATGATATATAATGATGATATGAGATGCAATGATGATTGCTACAGCTAACAACACTAGATTATAGAATAATTATAGAATGACAGAATGAATGGTAATTAAGTAAACATGATAATTAATTGATGGTTATAGATTATGCATGTGATACTGGGTTCTACGGGTGCTGGTCGCCATTGGCATTTCCCTCATCCTAAGACTTTCGCGATCCGAAAATAGGTCATGACAAGTTGCAAATTGGCCTCGGCCTACCAGTATTTTTGAGATTCGTAGTTTCCTTGGTATGGTAGGATACTACAGAAGATTTGTGAAGGATTTTTCCAAGATTGATGCTCCATTGACTAAGTTGACTCGGAAGTAGGAGAGGTATCAGTGGACAGATGAATGTGAGAGCAGTTTTCAAAATTTGAAGTCTTGCCTCATGAGTGCTCCGCTGTTAGAATTGCCTCAGAGGATGAGAAATTCACAGTGTACTGTGATGCTTCCAGGGTTGGATTGGGATGTGTTCTGATGCAAAATAGAAGAGTGATTGCTTATGCTTCTCGGTAGTTAAAGAAGCATGAGATGAATTATCAGACAAATGATTTTGAGATGGCAGCAGTAGTATTTGCACTGAAAATTTGGAGACACTATTTGTATGGGTCTAAATATCAAATAAATAATGATCATAAGAGTTTGCAGTATATACTCCAACAAAAGGATCTGAACCTCCGACAACACATATGGGTTGAATTACTTAAGGATTATGATTGTGAGATCCTTTACCACCCGGGTAAGGCTAATGTAGTAGCGGATGAACTAAGTCGAATGTAGTCTAGCTCACATCTCAGTTTCCAGAAGACCTTTTATTTGTGATATGAAGGAGTAAGTTGATATGGGTATAGAGTTAAATTTGGGATCCCAAGATCGTAAACAGGCCTTGATAACCTAATTTCGGATTATGCCACTATTGATTGATGATATTAAGTTAGCACAGGATAGGGATCCATATCTACTGAAGCTAAAAGGAGATGTTCAGAATGGCAAGGCATCAAAGTTTACAGTAGAGGATGATGGATTGAAGTGTGAGAAACGGTTATGTGTACCTGGCATAGATGGACATCGGGATTAGATTATGAGAGAGACTCATTATTCTTTATATAGTGTACATCTAGGAATTGCAAAGATGTACCATGATCTAAAGGATGTTTATTGGTGGCCTGGTATAAAGAGGGATGTAACTCGATTTATTTCTTCTTGCTTAGCCTATCAGCAGGTTAAGTTTGAGCATCAGAAGCAGTCTGGTTTCCTTTAAGAGATAATATTGCTATAATGGAAATGGGAGCAGATTACTATGGATTTTGTAGTCTATTTACTGAGGACTACACGAGGTTATGACTTCATATGGGTTATTATGGATAGATTGACAAAATCTGTTCATTTCGTCGAGGTTAAGACCAGTTACACAGTAGTTCAGTATGCAAAGCTTTATGTAGATAAGATTGTATGGCTTCATGGAGTGCCATCAATGATTATATCTGATAGGGGTACACAGTTTACTTCTCGATTTTGGCAGAAGTTCCAGGAGGCTATGGGTACTCAGTTACGGTTCAATATAACTTTCTATCCATAAACTGATGGATAGTTAGAGAGGACAATCCATACATTGGAGGATACATTGTGGTTATGTGTTCTGGATTTCTGTCACAGCCCAACTTAGGAGCCATGACGGTCCTAGGGTACGGGTGATGCTTATGCTACCAATACCACGAAGAACCCATAAATAAAACTATATGGCTTGCATACACAAATAAGCTTAATATAGCTTAAGCAAAACAAATAA
>CANXYC010620848.1:0-21978 GCA_948193065.1 Aleurites moluccanus | reverse complement strand
TATATATATATTGATGGAGATATTGAGATTGTTTGGAGATCCAGAGGGATCCTGGTGTTTGAGATGAGATGAATTATTTTAGAAGTGCTATTTGTGTGTTTTGATTTCTTAGGCATAGTCCAATTTTAGAGGAGATGCTGTTGAATTTTCTTCAGCATTTTCGTAATTATTTGGGTTATATTTGATTGTTGCATATCATTTAAGTTGTCATTTGGGTTCTACGCGGTACTGGTCGCTTATGCATCACCCGTACCCTAGGACCGTCATGACTTCCGAGATAGGTCGTGACAGGACAACCATCCAATTCTTCTTCTACAGCCATGCAATAAATAGGAGTGGATTTGGTCACAATTTATAGAGGTTGAATTGTACTTCCCCCCTCAACCTTGGTCATAACTGCCAGTGTGGCTAGTGCATCGACAAATTGATTTTTCTCTCAACTCAAGTGATTGAAAGTAATTTCATCAAACTCCTCCAAGAGTCGGGTGAGGTATTTTTTATATGGGATCAATTTGGAACCCCTCGTTTGCCAGTCACCATTTACTTGGTAAATGATCAAAGCTGAATCTCCATACACCTTCAATTTTTTTAACTTTAACTTGATAGCTGCTAATAGCCCACTAACATATGCCTCATATTCTACTATATTATTAGTGACTTCAAAGCATAATTTGACAGCCACAGGGAACTGCTTTCCTTCGTGAGAAATGAGAACTGATCCAATTCCATTTCCATTTAAATTGACGGCTCCATCAAAGTACATCATCCATAAGTCTTTTGAACATATCTCTTCCTCTTCATTTTCTTCCTCTTTTTCTACTATATTGATATATTCATCAGGAAACTCAAAATCCAAGGCCTCATACTCATCCAATGGATTTTCAGCTAATAAATCTGTAATGACACTACCTTTGAATACCTTGCGGGTCATGTACTTGATATCATATTGAGACAACATGGCTTGCCACCTAGTAATTTTCCTTGGCACATACGGGATTTCCAACACATACTTGATCGGATTCGTCTGTGAAATAAGCCAAGTGGTATTGTTCAACATATACTGCTTTAAACGATGAGCAGTCCAGGCCAAAGCACAATAGATACGTTCAACAGTAGAATATCGAGTTTCATATGTAGTGAACTTCTTGCTCAAATAGTAGATGGTTCTTTCTTCCTGCCTGCGTCATCGTGTTGGCCCAAAACACAACCCATAGATGTTTGGAGGACAGCCAGATAAAGCAAAAATGGGCGCCTTTGAACAAAAGGCACTAAAATATGAGGGTTTTGCAAATATGACTTGATGTGGTCAAAGGCTACCTGACATTCTTCATCCCATCCCTTAGTATAATTCTTCTTCAGGAGACGAAAAATAGGTTCACAAGTAGTCGTCATGTTGGAAACAAATCAGGAAATGTAGTTTAACTTTCTCATAAAACTTTTGACTTCTTTCTCTATTTTTGGGGGAGGCATATTCTAAATGGCCTTGATTTTATCAATCAACCTCAATACCTTCTTTGCTGATGATGAAACCCAATAACTTCCCTTTAGTTGCCCCAAATATGCACTTATGGGGATTGAGACGCAACTTGTACTTACGAAGTCTTTCAAACACTTTTCGAAGTACAACCTCATGATCCTCACTTGGCCAGGATTTGATTACCATGTCATCTACATAACATTCCACCTCCTTATGCATTATGTCATGAAATAATGCCACCATGGCTGTTGATAAGTTGCCCCAGCATTTTTTAAACCCAAAGGCATTACCTTATAGCAGAAAGTCCACCATTGTGATATGAATGTGGTCTTCTCCTGGTCGCCTTAGCTCATCTTTATTTGATTATAACCTGAAAAACCATCAACATATGAACACCTCTCCTGACCGGCAGCATTATCCACTAGAGTGTTTATATATGGAAGCGGGAAGTCATCCTTTAAACTGCAATGATTTAGATCCTTATAGTCGACGCACATACATACTCAACCGTCTTTTTTCATCATGGGGACTACATTGGCTGCCCATTCGGGGTATTTAACCACTTCCAAGAACCTAGCTTCATACTGCTTCTAGATTTCATCCCTGATCTTCAATTGGATATTGGGGGCCATTCGCTTTAACTTCTGTTTGACTGGTTTTGCTCCAAGTGCAAGAGGAATTTTATGGGCCACGATTCCAGGGTCTAGGCCAGACATATCCTGGTAAGACCAAACTAGTATGTCTAGAAACTCTTTCAATAGAAAAATGATCTTCTTTGTTCCCTCATACTTGACTACTTTCACTTCCTTTTTATCTTGCTTTGTCCCCAAATTCACTGTTTCTATAACATCCCCCATGGCTTCCATCCCATTCTCTAGTCTGCCCATTAACCTTTCTAGTTCTTCTGGTATCTCTATCTCGTCATCTTCATTGGAAAAATCTTTATTCATAGTATTTACAAGTTTTTCAAAAGCGTATACATTGGTATTAATATCTGATGGTTCCATGATAGATGTATCATTTCCCCTGAGTATGACGAAAAAGAAAAATAGAATAAGAAAATACACAAGAGAGAGAAGAAAAGCACGTATATTATGGAAATAAAAGAATAGATTATATTGCTAGAAAAGTTCAAAAACATATAATGATGGAAATTAAAAAAAAAATAAGGAACAAGACTAAGGAAAAGAAACAAAAATAGTCTTATTTTTTCTATGATGGCATTACTTTTAAAACACTTCAGGCAATTCCACCATTTCCCAATTGATCAAATCTTGATCTTCGGTATTGGGAGCAACATACTTGCTAGAGTTGCATTCTGTAGAGATAACATTGATGGACAACCTCTCGAGAGCTTCTAAGTCATCGTCAAATAATTCTTCGATGATGGGCATAGAGTTAATCACTGTAGTAGGTGCAGGAAAGGTCTCTCGAATGTGAGGAAATGATGCACCTTCCCAGCATTGATCTATCGTGATAAATTGGCGTGATTGGAATGGCCGCTGGACATAACCTAGACCCACTCTATTTTCTGCCTTTGTTAACACAATAGGTTCCACAATGCCTTGCAGCCTAATCCCTAATCCTTTCCCTGGCTGAAATCCTTGTCCGTTCATCACTTTGGCTACCATGTTCAACGTGGTTTCGCCTTGGAAACCTTTGTTTGGCAACACTTCTAACTCCAAAGTCTGATATGAACTTTCAATGGCTTACTCTGCTGCCTCAATGTAAGGAAAAGATTACAACTTGGAGATCAAGATGTCTTCTTCTCTTTTAACTATGACCAGTTTTCCATCCTTCACATACTTGATCTTCTGGTGGAGAGACGATGGTATGGCATTTGCGGCATAAATCCAAGGACGCCCCAAAAGCATTGTGTAGGCAGCCTCAATATTCATTACCTGAAATGCCACCTGAAAAGTGCATGCACCTATCTGAACAGGTATCTCAATGTCATCCATCACTTATCATCGAGTTCCATCAAAGGCTCTTACTACCATGTCGCTTCGCTTTAAGGTTGTCATATCAACAGATAACCTTGTTAGCATAGCCAATGGTAACACATTAAGTGCCGACCCGTTATCTACTAACACTTTGGATGTAGTACAACCCAGGCTCCTAACTATGACATATAAAGCCTTGGTATGTTGGGTCCCGGCAAGCTCAATTTCGTCATCTGAGAAGGATATAAAGTTGCTGGCCTGAATCTGCCCCACTAGCTTCTCAAACTTCTGCTCTGAAATGTCAGGCGTAACATAAGCTTCATCAAGTACTCTCTGTAAAGCATCTCAATGAGTTTTAGAGTTCAAAATTAAGGCCAACATGGAGATTCGAGCGGGAGATCTTCTTAACTACTCAACAATATTATAATCACTTTGTTTCATCAGCTTGAGAAATTCACTATCATCCTTCTCTTCCTTGTTATCTTCTTCAATGACCTCTTTGCCCTTTTTCCTTCTTTCTTCTTCTCTGGTCAAAACTGCCTCATCGAGAATACCCATTGGTTTTTCAACTCGACCCTTCTCTTCTTTCAACTAGTCAAGCTCATCGGACCCATAACATCTGCCACTTCGGGTGATGTAGTCAACATTTGGCCCCCCTTCTTTTATCAGCTGTGAGTTTGGTGATAGGGTGGAATTTTGAGGATTTATTGGGCTTGGATTTGGGTAAGATGGTTGGTGAGTTACTAGGGGAGGTCCCATGTACATGATTTGTGGGCTTGAAGGAGAAGCTGTTTATGTATGTGGGCTATATGTTTGAGGCATTTGGTTATGAAAAGTGATGGTTGGCGGGGTATAGCTGATTGTCGGGCATGAAGCGGAGGTATTAGCAAAAGCAGATTGTGTGTGCATTTAGGGAGTATAATTCCAAGGAACAATATGGGTATTGGTTATTGGCAGTTGCACAGGGGTAGTGATAACAACAACAGGAGGGCATTGTGTTAGATGAGCATTAGCGTTGGTCTTTTGGGATGGACCCTCAAAGCTGATCATATGTACATCTCCCTCCACTTTACCCCTTCTTAGTATCTTGAAGTCAATTAGGCTTTGCACATATTCTTTGAACTCTTCACAATTTTCAATATCATGTTCCAAGCACCCTCTATGGAACAAATAAGCACCATTAGTTGCACCCACAAAGCTTTCGATTATCCCAGCTTTTGATAATTGAATGAACAGATCAACCGTCGACATCTTTATATCAGACACCTTTCGAAAATCCTCTTTCTCCAGTTTCAACGGCACCTACCGTTCCACTCCCACTAGCTGCATTGTGATTTGGTAGAGGGTTATTGCTAATACTTGGTGATGAACCCCCACCTTCAATTTTCAACCACCCATGTTTTATCAAGTGTTGTACTTTGCCTTTAAAAGTGGGGCAGTTTTCTATGGAATGAGTGGCTTGGTATTGAGTGGGTCGAGGATGGTACTGATTTTGAGCTTGGTAAGGGAGCAGATGATATTGTCCTCTAGGCGGGTTGTTTTGCTGTGGATAGGAAGGATAAGATGGTTATGAGTGAAAAGGTGCAATATTGGATACTTGATTATGAGGTTGTTGGGTGTACATTGGTCTAGGCTGTGAGACAGGGTGGAACACTGGGTGGGAATATTGGCTAGACAGATTATTAAGCATGTGAACCTCACCTTCTTTCTTTTTATTGCCTATGGGCCCCTTTTTAGAATTATTAGATGATGGCAAGTCAATCTCCCTTGCTTGCAGCTTGCAATTCTCTCCCCAGCTTAGATTAAATTGACGAAGTTTGCAGTGGTGTTACCGATGAGATACATGTGAAAAGGCTCTTTTAAAGTATCCACAAATAAGCTGCATAGTTCATGATCGGTAACTGGTAGGTGTACCTCTGCCTTTTTTTCACGCCATCGTTAGGCGTATTCTTTGAAGCTCTTGGTCTCCCTCAAGTACATGTTCCACAGATCCCTTCTACTTGGTGCGGTGTCCATGTTGAACTGGTAGTGCTTTAAAAATAATTCGGCCATGTCATTCCAAGAATGGATGCGGCCCTTATCCAGTTGAGTAAACCATCTCATAGCTGGTCCAGTCAAACTCTCAATAAAATAGTGAGTAAAAAGCTTTTCATCACTAGTAGCAGTCAACATCTTAGACACGTAGCTAGCTAAGTGCAATCGAGGATCAGTAGAGCCTGAGTACTTCTCTATTTCTGGCAATTTGAATTTTTTTGGGATTACCACATCTGGCACTAGCTTAAAAGAAGATACATTCCATTGACCCATACAAATTTAAAGCTTCCATTGCTCTGAGTCGCTCTTCTATAGATGACAACTTCTCATATTCTTTTGTCTTCTTTTTATCCCCTTTTGGTGCACCATATGGCATTTCTGTGACCATGGGTATAGTATGAATCGGACCTTGGGGCATGCTGACAAATGGAGGAATATACATACTCCCACTAGTCGTGTAGTTAGGTTGCAGCATTTCCATACTCGAAGGGATTGTATAAGAAGCAAAATGAGTTCTTGGAGCATTTGTTGTATTGGAAGGACCCCTAAGCTCGATAGTTGTGCTGGATGGTTGAAAAGTATAAGAGGGAGCTATATGTGATTCAACTTCTTCAACCGTAGAGAGGGTGTGAGCTTCATGAACAGAAGCATTAGGCGCAGGCAGTGCATTATTTCGGCTTAACAAGACATTAGTCAACAATTTGTTGAGCTCAGTCACTTGAGCTTTGAGTTCTTCCATTTCAGTCTTCATGGAATCCAACTGTTCTTGATTCTCCATTATTAGTCTAGTCCTAAATCTAGTCATATGTATGCACTTAGGACTAGTTGCAACTTGTGATTTTCCTTTTAGTCGGGCAATGATTGATTAACTGTTAATTGATTTTAGCATGTAAGTATCGAATTTTAAAAAAATGTTTTTTTGCAAAACAAATGATTAATGAATAAGGATGCTATTGGGACATTGGACATTCATTGGACAAATATCAATACTTTGGATCATTAACCATAATAAAACTAAAATTGTTTTATTTGATAATTTCTTAGTCATTACATCATCGTTCTACTACATTTAATTTGTCTATTTGGACTAAAATTCTATGTAGTTGAGATATATGTAAATAAGCCTTCTCTTAACCAAAGGGGTTCAACTGTTTGAGTGCTTCTTGCGATTGTCGGAGTAGACCTCGAGCCTGTATTATCATGTGATTCTTGAATGAAATCATTTGATCCTCTCTTAGATCAAGCTTTTGCTGATATGTCTCATTTTCCCCAATCAGTTTTGCTCTTTCGAGTGACCACTCTTCATAAGTTTGTTGCAACTGTTGTTGAGTAGGGCAAGAATTGTGCACTTGTCGTATGATCTGGAGTTACTCCTTTACAAACAACAACTCATTTTGGATGGCATCAAATTGGGACATCAGATTATTCAATTGAAGATCCTTATCATGGATTCTTCCTTCTAACTCAACTCTTTTCTTCTCTGAATTTGCCTTATATTCCCACAAATTCCTGCATTTGCTTGCCAATTGATTGTTGCTGGCTAGCGCTTTATCTAAATCTGTCTGCAGCGACTTTCTTTCATTCTCTTCTTGATCATTCCCTTGCTTTGACTCCCGCATTCTTTTCTTTTGTCTAATCAAAAGGCTCTGTTGTCAACCAATTTGAGCTTTGAGTCACTCATTTTCTTATTGCAATACTGAAATTTGCTCTTGCCCTTGGGTTATCTGATCAGTCAAGTCTTGGTGTAGCCTTAAATGTCGTTGTTTGCATTCCTCATAGTAGTCTTCCAATGAATTAATTTTTGGACAAAGGACTTCGTCTTACTTCATCTCTAGCAGATTAAGGCCTTTCCCTCGATTTTTTTGCCAAGTAGGATAACCAATAGTAGTTTCCCCTCGATTAGTGGTTCCTTGTCCAATTACCCTATTCTTCCAAGCATCACGAGCTTCACTTAACAATTGGCTTTCCAGTGTTAAAGAAAGTGCTCCTTTATTGCCAAATCTAAAATTAAACTTCTCTAAGCCCTTGGTTCGAGGAATATATTGGAAGCGAAATACCTGGTGTAAGACCATAGATGGTAGATAATTGGCGCACCATAGATGGTAGATAACTGGCACACCCCTTTATTCCAATTAACGGAATAAAATAATACTTTTAGTTGTTAATATGAAAGGTTCCACCATCATCCATTTTGCTCTCCATTGGTAACTAGTTGCATTGACTTGCTTAATTTTTTCCTTAACTCGCCACACTGGCATATTTAGAATTGCTTCACTCAAAACCCTTCCTCTTTCGGGATAATACGTCCAGAAAATAGTACTTTCTAGGAAGAAATATCCTAACGCCCAAACATACCATAACTCTTTGTAACCTAAGAATTTTTCACCATGTGTTCGGCAATGAGTTAGAGATAAATAGGTCTCTGCTAGGATGGCTGGAAGTGGATTAGAATTGAACTTTTCCACCTCGTAGAACAAGCGCACCACTTCTTCACTCATAAAGTTGAGAGGACCAGGGACCAGAACTATTCCAAAAATGGCTAATGCAATAATCCATGTGCAAATTTTCATGTTTGCTTCTGTTAGATTTTCATCAAAAATCTCACTTAGGTTCGTCCACTGCCACCCGTTGTTCTTGCCCACTTGTATTTGTATTTGCTTGGCCAACTCCTCAGGGATCTGCATCAGTTTTGCATACTTCTTCCATGTTTTCTTATCTTCCAAAGCCAAGTATATCTTTTCATCAGTGAAAGGGAAATGCAAGATTTGTCTATATTCTTCTAGTACTGGGGTAGTATCTACGTTATTGATAGTAAAAATGTTGTATTCGGGGTCCCAAAATTATAACAGTGTCTCCAATATTTCCTTTCTTACTTGAACTTGCAAAAGTTTGGCGATATCCCCATATTTATCCACAAAGCTTGATCTGGCTTCTTCTGATAGTTTCTTCTAACATTCAAGCAGGCTTACAATATCACCCCCCTGTAGAGAAAAGTTGGCTTTCCTTGGAAGCCCACTTTGATAGTCATTTGCAACAGCATCCCCTTCCATTTGCTGCAGCTCTTCTGACTCCTCAACTATTTGTGCCCATAATCTAGAGTGCGCCATGTACTCCTCACATTCTTTTGATAAAGTCATGATCTTACCACTGTATTAATTTTTTTTTACACACAAATGTCCATAGTCCCTAAAAGAAAATGCAAATCGAATCAAAGAAAAATTAGAAATATGTACCCAACATACACTCATAGAATTCTAATAATTACGATAAATATAGGGATCCAAATCAAAATTAAACAAAAATAATTCATCAAAGTAGGGGAATTACGTTTGTTTAATTATAGCTTTGGATTCTCTGATTTTTCGAAAGAAAAAAATACTATGAGTGTGAATGCAAAATGGCAACACAACAATAAGCATAACATAAGCAAGCGCATAACATTATGCATGCAAAATTATAGCTAGAGTGCATGCTCAGGGGAGGTTCTACTCCACTAAAATGGTCCTCAGATCACCCCTATAATAGGGTCCTATCTCGCCATAATAGCATTGTCGAGGACAAGGTCCCATGGGTACTATCACAGATGAAATAAGTTTCAATATGAGCGAAGGTGTTTCATGGATACTGTCGAACATCGGAGTCTCACGGGTACCATTAATTTACCTTCTCCTAATCCTAAAGGTTAGTCGCCTGGGTATAGAGCTGAAAAAAAAGTGTGTGCAAAGGAGAGGTGATGCAACCTCATGTTATATATAAAGTTAAACTATAAATAATTATGTACATTTATTAGTTATTTATTGACTTTAGTTTTATTTTATTTTATTTTATCTCATTTTTTTTAGGTTAAAAGGAAAAATAACGCGCATTATTTAAATAATACGAAAATGTTTAAGGCCAAGGAAATATTTAGAAAATTATTTGCGATTCTCTTTTTGAAAATTGAAGGCTCCCCAATGGAGTCGTTAAACTGTCGCAACGTTTTTTACGGCGCCGCGACTTGGAACAGTGAAAAATCATTTTAAAAATTTTAAATTCAATGGAGTCACCACCAACCGAATCTCGTTTAAAAGACTCAGTTGAAAACCTTTAAAAATTACTAGTCTTAAAATTAGAGTTTTGGATTCGGGAATCGCGGACGCATAGTGAAGGTGTTAGGCACCTTATATGTTAATTTTCAAAATATTAAGTTGGCCTAAAAATTTCCTTATTATTTATATAGTGTGATTAATTATATTTCTTTTTAACCAAATTTTTATCATTTAAGAATTAGAAATACAAATTTGATTTTATTGAAAAAAATGTTATTGTAAAAATGGGCTCAGGTTATATTCAGAAATAACTAAAAAGATAAGCCTACCTTTGGTCGCAAATTTAAATTAAAAGTTTTAATTTTAGCATTTAAAATGAGCGATCTCGATTTAAACTTAAAAAATAGTTTTTTGGAGAATGAAATTATTTTGGAAATAAATATTTGAAAATTATTTTGGGAAAATAAAGCTTAAAAATTATTTTTGAAATTACCCAATTTAAATTATCTAAAATTAATAATTTTAATTTGATTTGTTTCCAATAACTGTCATATTGCCTTTAATTTTTATTCTGAAAATCCGACAAATTTTGTTCTCATCATAGCCCTTAGTTTTTTTTATTTTATGATTTTTTTTATATTTTTAAAGATTCAGAAGTTAAAAAGGAACTAATAATTTTTTTCTTAACCTGTAACTAATTGATACTTTCCAAAGGGGTAATTCCCTTTGCAGAAAGGAGATTCGAACACTTCAAAAGACCTAACAGAACAGAGGGTAATTCTCTCAGGAACTGTCTTAACAGGTTAATAAAATACACAAATTGTGGTTTTCGAAAGTTATTTTTTTATATGCATTATTTTGTTATTTTGGTAATTTATATACAAGTCTTTTGGTATTTATTTTCGTATTTCTTTTTTTTTTTATTTGACAAAAATAATTTTGTTAATCATCCATTCGAAGGGGTAATTCTCTTAGCGAAAGAAAAATCAACAGGTTGAGTGGAACAGAAGATAATTCCTTCCGGGACCATCACAACTGATCCAAAAAAATTGGAGACTCCTGATTATTTTTTTTTTTTTGTCACTTTCATTGTTTATCATAATTATTATTATTATTATTATTATTATTATTATTATTATTATTATTATTATTATTATTATTATTATTATTATTTTATCTTTATATTTTAATTAATTAAGATTTGTTAAATCCTTTTGAAGGGGTAATTCCCCTAGCAAAGAGGAGATTTAAATTTTTAACTGATCCGACAGAACAGTGGGTAACTCCCTCAGGAACTGTCTTAACGGGTCAATTAAAAAATTTAAATCTTGCTAATACCATTAGTAATTTCACATTCTTGCTTTTATTAATTATTATTATTATTATTTATTTATTATTTATACTTGCCTTTTCTTATTGTACCCCTTTTTTTTAAAAAAATTATTATAAATACCAAAAATAATCAAATTAAACACCAAACACAGCAACAACAAAAACAGAGAAAAATAGAAAAAATAAAATAAAATAAAAAATAATAATAAAACAAAAACACGTAGAAACCATATAAAATTCAAAATTCCATAAACCTTATTCCAAAACTGAAATACTTAACCTGTGCTTTTGGGACCAAGGAGGAATGAAGCTGCGCAGCCGAGCTGGTGGAGATGATTGTCCCTTGCTTGTTGGTCTTTTATTGGTTTCTTGCTCCAATTCCTTCCTCTAAATTCTTGGTTCGTTTGGCTCCTCTGAATTTTTTTTTTTTTTTTGCTCCAAATCTTTTCTGGTCTTTTTTTTTTCCAAAAAAACTTCATCTATTTTTTGGTTTTCTCGCTCTAATTCTCGATAGCTTTTTTGGGTCAAAAATTTTCTCCCCTCTTTTCTTTTTTTTTTTTTTTTTGGTTGAATAATGGAGGTTCCTCATATAGCTTTTTCCAAACCTTTTCTTCCTATTTTGAAATAAATCCCACAAATTACTATCTAATGTTTAATTTCCTTTTTTCTTTATTTGATCTTTTCCTATTTAGAATTGCAAATATTTCCCATTTATTATAAAATATATTTTTTGTAATTTTATTTTATTTTTCCTTTTTTTAATTTAACCTACCTAATTTAATTTAAAGAAACAAATTAATTGCCCAAATAAAATAAAAAAAAAATAAAAACTTTCCTTTTAAACTAAAATATAAAAAAAAAAATCATTTTTTTATTTTAATAAAAAAAAATTATTTATTTTTATTTTTTATTAGCCGGTCAAAATAGGGTGTCTACATATATAATGAACATAAATTGACGTTGCATTTTCAATATCTCTTTGTTGTTTGTAATTAACAATGACATCTAAGAACATCATAGCTGATCTAAATAAGAATAAGAAATTTAATGGAGATAACTATAACATATGGCAACTGGAAATGCAATATGTTCTTGAGGAACAAGAGGCATTAGAGGCTATTAACAATGTGATGAATGATCCTCAACCTGTTCAGGAAAATGCTAATGATGTGTAATATGTGCGCGATATGGCTGCATTTAATGCTTGGAAGAAGAAAGATTCCACTACAAGGACAATTCTAATCAGTTCCATGAATGATCAACTAGTGTATGAGTATCAACAATATAAAACTACTCATGCAATATGGGTCGCTTTAAGAGAGAAATTTGGAGGAATTACTATCTCCAAACTTAGGCAGCTGACTATCAAATTTGATACTTTCAAGAAGGTCCCTAACAAAATAATGAAACAACATTTAAGGAAAATGTCAAATATTATTATGGAACCAAAATCAGTTGGACATAACCTCACAAATGAACAATAAGTGCAAGCTGTGATCCGGTCTCTTACTGATAGTTGGGAGCACATAAAGAATATAACTCATAATGAGAACATCAGGACCTTTGCTGATATTGCACGACATGTAGAACTGGAAGATGAGCGCCTTAAGGCTGCTAAACCCAATGCTCAAGCATATTTGGTAGAATCTAGTTCTCAAAGGACTTATGGTCATAAACCCAAGAGGAACAATGACAATGGAAAAGGAAAAAAGAAAAGCCCAAGAGACTAAATTGACCTGCTATAATTGTGGCAACCTGGGTCCTTATGCTTGTGAGTGCACTGAGCCTAAGAAGGTAATGTCTTATCTAATCTCTTCTAAAAGAAATTGTCTTTGAAATTTTTGTTTCTAATACTGTATTGCTCATTGAATCTTATCCTATGTGGATTGTAGACTTAGGGGCAATGGATTATGTAGCTAGAGATAGAAATGTATTTGTTGAATTTTGTTGATTCCCAAAAGAAGTAAAATAGATCTATGTAGAAAATAATGTGAGAGTAGAAGCAAAAGGCATCGACATGTGCAAATTAGATTTTCAAGATGGTTGAATCTTATACCTACATGATGTTCTTTATGTTCCTGACATTCGACGAAATTTAGTCTCTGTGCTTTTCTTGTTAAAATTAGGATATAGTTTATATTTTCATGGTGATTATATTAAGATTTCTTATGGTACTACATATTATGGTTGTGGACAAATTATGAATGGTTTTATAGTGTTAAACACTAATTATTATAATAATGATAATAGTAGTGTGTGTTTTTCCTTATTCACTGAATATAGCAATGATAATTTGGAAATGAATATATGGCATGCTAGATTAGGGTATATTGGGTAAGATAGAATGAATAAACTTGCACGAGATGATCTATTAAGATCAAATACAAAATTTGAATTGCCCACTTGTGAATTTTACCTACAAGGAAAAGCTACTAGAAAACCATTTGGAAAAGGCACAAAAGCTGAATTTCCTTTGCAACTTATACATTCTGACATATGTGGACCAATGAATGTTAAAGCAAGACATGGAGCTTCATATTTCATTACTTTTAGAGATGATTACATTCGATATGGTCACGTCTATTTGATCTCCTACAAATCTGAAGCATTGGATTATTTCAAAAGATATTTAAATGAGATTGAGAATCAATTAGACAAGAAAATAAAGATTTTAAGGATTGAACAAGGGAAAGAGTATCTATCTAAACAGTTTAAAGAACTGTATAATAAAAAAGGTATTATGAGACAACTAACAACTCCTAGGACTCCGCAACAAAATAATGTTGTTGAACGAAAAAATAAAATCTTGCTAAAGATGGTTAGATCAATGATGACATGAGCCAACCTCCCAATAAAATATTGGTATCAGAGTTTTAATGATGATTCCCTTGTTAAAAAAAATATAATTGCTTGAATTGGCATATTGATAAATTAAATTTTCATGTTTTGATTCATATTCACCACTCACTTTTGCGGCATAAATTTCATATTGATAATGTATTTAACTATATGAAATATTAATATGAAATTAAAGATGGCATGTCAAGCTTTAAATTGATATATTACATGTCAATTTTCGTTAAAAAAATGACAAAGTTATGATGATATAAAGTTAAGAAAAACCACTGTGTAAAGTTAATTTTCTGTGTTTTCGTGTTCATGAAGAAGATGAACAGTGTAGCTTTTTTTTTTTTTTTTTGTTATATGCTAAAAAAGGAACTTTGAATTTATTCATGAGTTTCGAACAGGGTTTAGTTGATGAAATGGCATGCATTTTACCATTCGACTATAGGTCTACATCCATTAGTGACCACGATTTTTTTCATTACATCATAGTTTACATACATCCAAAATAAAAAGAAAACTTTGCGTTCATGGAGATTTGAACCCAAGACCAAATGCAAAAGTGGCTTAGTGTCTGTCCGCTAGGCTAATTCACATCTATTTATCGTACAATTTAATATATATATATATAGATATATATTCCAATTTACATATGAAATATAAAATAAAAAAAAATTCTGAATTTTTTTATTTATATATATATATATATATATATATATATATATATATATATATATATATTTTTTTTTTTTTTTTTTTTTTTTTTCAATATGAAAATTGGAGAATGCAATTTTAATTGGTTTTATTTAAAAAAAAATCATAGGAAATTATATATATATGTTAAGATTTTATTTATTTTTTCTTTCTTCTCATCTTTGTGGTATTTGGATTTAATTATATATTTTGATATTCGCTTGAGATTTATTACTGATATATATGATCTATATTTTCTTTAATTTGTTTAGAAAATTATGTCTCGCTTAAGGATAATGCTCAACTTTAAAAAAATATAAAAGGTTTAGAAGAGATAGACTTAAACAAGGTTTAGGTCCATTGATAATGAGAATTTTGGTGGTTTTGAGAAGTCAAGATTGAAAAAACAAACTTAAAATATTGAAAGTAAATATCGCTAAATATAGAATGCTATCACAGCACACTCTAATTGAGCATGTTAAGATTATTAATAATAAACTACAACAAATTATCCATGGTGGGCATGTATTATAAAATGATGAGAAATATCATGCATTATATCTTTGGATGACTTAAAAAAAAATGTTATAATATTATACATAATAATAATATAGAAATAATAAATAGAAAAACTAAAATTAATGAGAATTTAGTTTATCTATTTCTTGAAGATAATACTTCGAAAAAATTTAATTAATTCAACTGTCCTAGTTAGCAATCCAAACCTTCGGATTTCAAGATTGCCTATTGTTATCAATCCATGGTTGAAGAAAATGGTTCCAACTATTTTTGACAGACATAAGTTTGAGTAATTTATCCCTAGGAAGATTCACTATAATTGACTTATAAGTTTTTATCTTCTATGTATGTATGTATGTATGTATTTATTATTTTTTCTGTTATAAATATGTTATGAATTATATATTACATAATTATGAAGTTTGTTTATTTTTACATGATTATTCTTACTTCATAAATTGGACATTAAATTGATTAAAAGAATTCAAGAGAATTCTCTTTTATAATCAGACAGGCACAATTTATATTAATTAAAGAAAAATTTAACATTTGAATTTAAATGATGATTGGAAACATAGTGAACTTTCAAATCTATTTCATATGAAAAATTTTTCTTTTTTCTTTTTTTTTTTTATTTGTGACTAATGATGTATATAATGAACATAAATTGACGTTGCATTCTCAATATCTCTTTGTTGTTTGTAATTAGCAATGACATCTAAGAACATCATAGCTAATCTAAATAAGGATGAGAAACTTAATGAAGATAACTATAACATATGGCACCTGAAAATACAATATATTCTTGAGGAATAAGAGGCTTTAGAGGCTTTTAACAATGTGATGGATAATGCTCAACCTATCTAGGAAAATGCTAATGATGCGCAATATGGGGCGTGACATGGCTACATTTAATACCTGGAAGAAGAAAGATTACACTGTAAGGGGAATTCTAATTAGTTCCATGAATGATGATCTAGTGTATGAGTATCAACAATATAAAACTACTCATGCAATGTGGGTCGCTTTAAGAGAGAAGTTTGGAAGAATTACTGTCTGCAAACTTAGGCAGCTGACTATCAAATTTGACACTTTCAAGAAGGTCCCTAACAAAACAATGAAACGACATTTAAGAAAAATGTCAAATATTTTTATGGAACAGATATCGGCTTGACATAAACTCACAAATGAACAACAAGTGCAAACTGTGATCCGGTCTCTTCCTGATAGTTGGGAGCACATGAAAGTGAACATAACTCACAATGAGAACATCAGGATCTTTGTTAATATTGCACGGCATGTGAAACTAGAAGATGAGCGCCTTGAGGCTACTAAACCCAATGCTCAAGCATATATGGTAGAATCTAGTTCGCAAAGGACTTATGGTCATAAGTGCAAGAGGAATAATGGCAATACTAAAGGCAAAAAAAAGCCCAAGAGATTGGTAAGGGACAAAAGAAGAATTATCCTAAGCGCAAGAGAGGCAAGCGCGGTGATAAGAAGAATAAGACTAAATTAACCTGTTATAACTATGGCAACCTAGGTCATTATGCTTATGAGTGCACTGAGCCTAAGAAGGTAATGTCTTATCTAATCTCTTCTAAAAGAAGTTATGTCTCTGAAATTTTTGTTTTTAGATCCTATGTGGATTGAAGGTTCAAGGGCAACAAATCATGTAGTTAGAGACATAAATGCATTTGTTGAATTTCATTGATTCCCAAAAGGAGTAAAGTGGATCTATGTTGGAAATAATGTGAGAGTAGAAGTAAAAGACATCGTCACATGCAAATTAGATTTGTAAGATGGTCAAATCTTATACCAACATGATGTTCTTTATGTTCTTGACATTTGACGAAATTTAGTCTTGTACTTTCCTTGTTAAAATTAGGATATAGTTTATATTTTCATGGTGATTATGTTAGTATTTTTATAGTACTACATATTATGGTTGTGGACAAATTGTGGATGGTTTTATGGTGTTAAACACTAATAATAATAATAATAATAATAATAATAATAATAATAATAATAGTGTGTGTTTTTCCTTATTCACTGAATTTAGCAATGATAATATGGAAATGAATATATGGCATCTAGTTTAGGGCATATTGGGCAAGATAGAATGAATAAACTTGTACAAGATGGTCTATTAGAATCAAATACAAAATTTGAATTGCCCACTTATAAATTTTGCCTACAAAGAAAAGCTACTATAAAACCATTTGGAAAAGGCACAAGAGTTGAATTTCCTTTGCAACTTATACATTCTGACAGATGTGGACCAATAAATGTTAAAGTAAGACATAGAGCTTTATATTTCATTACTTTTATAAATGACTACACCCAATATGGTTACGTCTGTTTGCTTTCCCATATCTGAAGCATTGGATTGTTTCAAAAGATATTTAAATGAGATTGATAATCAACTAGATAAGAAAGTAAAGGCTTTAAGGACCGATCGAGGGAGAGTGTATCAATCTGAACAGTTTAAAGAACTGTGTAATGAAAAAGGTATTATGAGACAACTATAGGACTCCGCAATAAAATGGTGTTGCTGGACAAAGGAATATAACCTTGCTAGAGATGGTTAGATCAATGATGGCACAAGCTAACCTCCCAATACAATTTTGGGGAGATGTTTTATTGATTGTTGCCTATGTACTTAACTGCATACCTTCAAAATCAGTTTCCTCTACACCTTATGAGTTGTGGTAAGGTAGAAAACCTGATTTAAACAAGTTCCATCCATGGGGATTTGTAGCATACATTTATGATACTTCCCATAAATTTGGAAAATTAGAACCAAGAGGGAAGAAATGTATATTTATTAGATATTCTGAACACTCAAAAGGTTATGTATTTATTGGTGAGGATTCTAATGGAAGAATAACTGAAATTGAGTCTCGTGATGCACTTTTATTAAAGATAATTATCCTAAGGAGGATGATGTTGATAAAGGTTATCATCTATATAAGATGGAGAATGAAGGAGAGGCTAGTACAAGACAATAAAATCAAGAAGTTGTACCAAGCCCTATTTTTAACAATGGGAGCACAACCAATTTGTTCCACCCATTTTAATTGAGTGGAAGAGTTGTAGTTGATTCCGAGCCAATTTTGATTAGTGGAAGCAATGATCCACAATTGCATAGGAGTAAACGAAAAAGAATTCCTCGTAAGCAGTTTCAAATTGAAAACGAAGTTTATATGGTCACTCCCCCATGATAAGCGAGTAGAGATGATAAGTAATGTTAGGATTGTCACCATAATGAGATAATGAGATGAGATTATACATATATATAACAACCAATTTGGATTGCCCATATCCAAATAACCTATGAAAGCCATATGTAAGTTCTCAGTGATTACCTGTGGTTTTAGAGTACTTGGAGAACTCAAGTTAGGTGCAAATGAGTTGCGACTAAACTTATATATGTATAGTATTTAGTAGATATTATAATAATAAAGAAAAATATTGTAACACAAGATTCATACCTTGTGTGCTTGTTGGATTTTGAATTAGAATCAAATCAGAACCAATGAGATTGATTCCTAGTTTAGTGGCTTTAGAATCGGAATAATAATTATAATTATAATTTGTATATAATAATACTTGAATTATATTGTATAAATTTTACAAGTTTTATTTTGATCATGTTATAAAATTTTGTTTTAAATATTTTTCAATTAATTATTTATTTATTTTTCACATGAATCAAATTTTATTTTATTTCTTAAAATTTCAAATTTGATTTATAATTTTATATAATTATTTTTTTTTTTATGAAATTAAATTTAAAGAAATATTTTTTACATGTTTATATGAAAGAAAATTAAATTATAAACTTTTTTTTTCAAAAAATTATAAAACTAACAGTTTAAAATCAGAATTGAATTATAATTAAAATCGATACCGATTCAACTTGAATTAATCATATATCAATTATGTTTCGACTCCAACTTGTCCGTTTAAGAATCGAAATTGATAATTTCAAAATAATGACTGTTTCTACACATGTATATACAAATAATGATTGAGAAAAAGGAGAGGAAATGACAATCATGTTGGATATAGGATAATCATGTTGGTAGTGGCAAAAATGTGATGATGGAGATAATGAAAATGGTAACAGTGGTGGCAAAGATGGAGAAAGTAGATTGATATTTGATAATCGTGATGTGTTGAAAACATATATTAGATCTGACTTAGAATATAATCGGTTAAAACTTGAGAACCGGTCTTGATCAGAATTGTGGGGGTCATTATTAGGTTCATGTTCCCTTTAGGGATGATTTGGCAAGAATTGGCAAAATTCAATAGTTTTTTACTTATTTTTTTTTAAAAATTTTTTTGATCCGATTATAGTTCATATTGTCAATTCCGACATCGAAATCAGCCTATGGCCAATATTAGCAAAGATGATAATGACGGTAATGGTATCACAACAACCACAATGAATATGGAGTGATGATAATGGTGCAATATTAGTAAAAATGACGGCGGCAACCTCATAAGAAGTAAAGTGACGGCAATATCGACGTAACAGTATAAAAGTGTTGGGGGCGATTGATATAATATATTAATTGGAGACGTTGTGGCTTGAATTGATGTGATTTTATTATTCTATTTAATTTAATTTATAAATTATGGATTAAAATTTTTTTTATTTAATTTAATTTATAAAAAAATTAAAATTAATTCAATTCAGTATATAATTATATTGGATTAGATCGCATTATGCAGTTTTATATTATTATAGCTTGTATTTTTTTTAATTATTATTCTATTAAAAAAATTAAAATATATTAATATATTTAATAAAAATCTAAATTGTGTAATAATATAAAATTAAAGGTATAATTTATTTTTAAAATATGAGAAAAATTAGTGTAATATGTCAAATCTCATTAGTTAAATAATATTAAAAAAGATAAATTTTTTTTTTTTTAAATCTAAAATTTTTGACAGAGCTATAAAGACATTTATTTTAATAATAATAAATTATTAAAAAATCTCTTAAATTTAATAAACATGCACCTTACCTTTATTATTTATTATAAAACAACTTTTAAAAATTAAACTAATCAAAAACAAAATATAGAAATATTTTATAAAAAATTTAGAAAGTAATTGCTAATTTATATTTTTTTAAATAATAGATCTTTTTATAATAATATAAATATAATTTTTATTTTATTAAATTAAAATATATTTTAATGTAAATTTTTTTCTTTTAACTTATAAAAAGAATAATGAAGGTGATTTTTTTATTTTTTAAATAATATGTAAGAATTAAGAATTATTCACATTTTTATGGGATAATATATTCATAGAAAATAAAATATCTGAAATTAAAGTTTTCCAATAAATTTAAATATAAATTTAAAAATTAGATTATATTTATTAACACACAACATATTTAATATTAATGTGCATATAAATTTATTGTGAATGAAATAAATTCAAGTTAACTTAAACTAAATAGATGTATATAAGGTGATTATATGTAGGGTTAATTATAAAAAAAAAAATCAATTATTCGCGAAATTACAATTTTATCATGAATTAAAAATTTTGATAATTTTATATGTATACATATTTTTAATTTTTGGCAAATTTAGTACGAAACTGAAATCTAATCAGAGCTCAGGTGACGTGATAATTATTATTATTATTTTTATTACGTCAACATCTGAATAGAAAATTAAATCAAATCAACTAAATCAAACTAATTTGAATCGATCGGTTTAATTTAATTTTTCAAATTTCATTTAAATCAAACTAACTTGAAATTTTAATTTTTTTAATTCGATTTGATTTTTTAAAAAGAAACTGAATAAAACAAACCAACCAATATATATATATATATTCACTTATTTTATTTAAATAGCATAAATAACAGAATAATCGAACTAAAATATATCAATTCAACCTGAAAACTTGCTTTCTATTTCAGTTCGATTCGGTTTAATTATTTTGATATTCAAAAGAAAATCGAAATATTCAAATCAAACTTAACTAATTTTAATATTTTTGATATTGAATGACTCAAAAATAAAAAATAAAAAAAAAAGAAATAAAGAAGTAAACAATCGGTGGGTTTAGTTTGAATTGAACCGAAATAAAACTCTCAAAACCGAAACAAAATCAAAACCAAAATTTTAAAAAATTAATCGAACCTAATAAAAAAAAATTATTCATTTTTTTTAAATCAAATAAAATTAAAAAACCAAAATTTCAAATAAATTAATCAAACCGTATTGAAGTTTGAAAATTTGAATCGAACCGACTAATTCAAATTGATTCAATTTAATTTGATTCAATTCATTCGATTTGATTTAATTTTTTAGTCAAATGCTGAAGTGATAAAAATAATAATAAAAATTGTTATGTCAACATGTCACGTCATCTCTGGTACCATAGTTCTGATTTCGTGCTAAATTTGCCAAAAATTAAAAGTATATGTAACACCTTAGCCTAAACCCTAATAGGGACCTTTAGGAAAATTATTTTCTTTTCTTTATGATGTGTTAATATTATATGTGAATGCATGGAATATATATATATGCATGTAATATGACCTAATTTTTAGGCCTAGAGTTGGTTTGAAGTCAGTTAGGACCCAATCGGGTAAGTTTGAAAATTTTGGTAATTGGAGGACTAAATTGTAATTTTGTATTTTTTCGAGGTTTTATAAATTTTTCAGTATATTTGAGTAAAGAAAAGAATAAAAGTGAATTTAAATGATCTCAAATAATTTATTTGGGAATTGTATGGAAAATGTACCCGGTTGGAGGCAATTTCGGGAAAAAGGGGCTCAACGGTTGCCTTTGAGTGGTTTCGGAGTAAATTAAGGACCTTTCAGTAATTTTGCCATGATTATGGGATTATTAGGTGTATGTGGTTCTATTATATCAGATTAGGCTTGATTAAATATAGCCGTTGGATTAAATGATGAAAAATCGGACGGTTGGATCGTTCGGGAGCATTTTAGCTATCGTGAGCTTACCTTATTGGATTTTTTCCCTAAGGTTTCTGATTTGGTGTGGATGAGCTCATTATGTCTGGTTTGACTTTGATTATTGATGGCCAATAGGATTAAAGTATG
>CANXYC010620845.1:0-10404 GCA_948193065.1 Aleurites moluccanus | reverse complement strand
GGTATCTTGCCACACATTATGACCCCCAAATAATCAGAAATTGCTAGTGGTAAGCAGAAACCCTAACACATGGACAATATTGTGCTACTAGTCCCTTCATGCCCCTTTACCAAGTTTGGTTTAATGTATGGACATTATGTTAACTCTACTAAGCTGGATACACCACACTTAGCCCGAATAGTAGTTCCTTATAATCCGAGCATCATTACTAAAATGATTTCGTTAGAGACCATCTCTAAGTACTATCCAATTTGGCCAAAAATTTCCTGTAATGTTCTCATACAAGAAGCTTTAGGTAAAACCCTCCTTCTAATAGGAGTAAAGATATCCTTTGTTGACTACTTAAATATCTACGAATATGTCAAACTATACCCAATGTCAACCCTACAAGGAGACCCTTTGGAAGAGCTAGGTATGGAATTAAAATATAGCATCTTCACTCTAGATCACTCTTAAGCATCTCAAAACTAAGGACATTTGCACATTTCCATGCAGAGATAAGTCATTAATATTGTTTAGATTTCCATATGACTATCTCCTATGATCACTCCGATGCAATTGCTACTCCTAGTAAGCATCCACATGCTATACTCAAAAATCTCAATGTTAGCATCTTTATGAGATCAGATGATTTGATGAAATCAAATAGCACACGCATGTGCTAGTCTTTCTGAATCAATAATGTCCATTCTTATTGATTCTATGACCAAGGAAATTTAGGTTAAAACATAATTACACATGATAAGCATCTCACTATCATGATCATATCATGAATGCCTTCATGCTATGTTTATACCATGGACTTTATTAAACAGTTATGCAATATTACTCAAAATAATAATAATTACTGATTAATAAATAATGCCTTTTTACTGATATACTTCTAAAAATATCATTACATTGATTGTATTTAAAGCACCTATACTAACACAACATCTTTGAAATCCTTAGCTCCTTTCTACAAACTAATGATGGAAAGAAGAAAGCTAAGTTGATTTTCTAGTTTATATCAATTTGCTTAAGAATTTAACAACAAATGAAGAAAATGGATGGGGAAGGAAGAACTATGATTTGGCCACCTTGAATGAAGAAGAAGAAAGATGATGCAAATGGCTAAGTGAAGAAATAAATAAAAAAATCAATTTGGCTAATTACAGCTAACTCCTCCAACTTACATCCATTACACTTTGGTTCAAAATCTTTTATAATTTATTCTGTCAATTCTATTAAGATTTAGATATTAGAGTGAGGAGTCAATAAGCTTATTTTAATTTATACTTATTTATAAAAATATTTTTGGAGTCATTCTTTAACTCCGACCGACCAATTTCCACTATTTACCTTTAACTTCCTTATAATTATCATTTTGCCATTAGTTACTTTTTCAGTGTTCCTACATGATTTTCACTTCTTTATTTTTATCAAAATTAAACATAAATTATGGTAATATTTTACCCCCAGATCATCTTCAAAAATTCTTCTGTTGACCGGACTGGTAATTTCTCGGCAGTGTTCCCGACACTGCCGCTTTTCGGAAAAGTAACAAGTTTGCTTTCTAACTATGTCTCTAAAATTATTTCACATCATTTCAAGACTAATGAACCACATTCTAAAAATTAATTCATGCAAGTGAGTTAGGAATTTATCGGGCATTACAGATATTAATCCCAGTTATCTTTAAAATTCACAACACACTATCGAAGCATATCTTCTGAAGTCTAGATTGTCCTCTCTAATTGTCCATCAGTTTGAGGATGGAAAGTAGTACTGAACCGTAACTGAGTACCCATAGCCTCCTGAAATTTCTGCCAAAATCGTGAAGTGAATTGTGTACCTCTGTTTGAGATGATCATCAAAGGAACTCCATGGAGCCGCACAATTTGTCCACATACAATTATGCATACTTAATTGCCGAATAACTGGTCTTCACTTCTAGAAAATGAGCATATTTCGTCAACCGATCTACAATAGCCCATATCGAGTCATAACCCCTCGTAGTCCTCGATGGACCAACTACAAAATCCATAATAACCTGCTCCCATTACCACACAGGCAACTCAATCTCCTGAATGAAACCCGATGGCTTCTTATGCTCGAACTTAACCTGCTGACAGGCTAAGCATTTAGATACAAACCGAGCTACATCTCGCTTCATACCTGGCCACCAATACTGTAATACCCTAGGATCCCTATCTTATATGCATGATTTAATTCTCAGTTTATAGTTTAAAAGCATTGAAATGATGGGAAATAATTTTAGAGACACAATTAGAATGCAAATGAAATACTTTTTTGGAAATCGTCGATGTCGAGAACACTGCCGGGAAAATAGCAGTCCGACTAATTTAAGAATTTTTGACCCAAACTTAAGGGGATTAAATAAGTTAATTTTATGTGAAATTATGGTGAAAAGAAATAGTTTAAAATGTTTTGGAACACTGAAAATGAGAGTAATGGCAAAATTGTAAATAAAGGCAACTTTGGGGGCAATTTTGAAAATTCACTGTCTGGGATCTAGAAATGACCCAGAACTATTTTTAAAGGATAGAACAACTTAAAATAAGGTATTTCACTCCCCACACTTGAGTTTGAATCTAAACAAAATAGATAGAATAAATTACAAAAAGTTTTGGGGTCAAAAATATAAATAAAAAAAATTTGGGCCAAAAGTGCAATTAAACAAAGTTATGAGACCCACCCATTCTAGAAGCCAGCCAAGGTGGCTAGCCATGATGTGGGGGGATGTTTTTTTTGATAAAAAATGATTAATTGTTTTATTACTTAATTGAATAGGTGACAAATCACCAATTCTAGAAATTTTCATTTATTTTGTCTTCATTTTTTTCTTTAGTTTGTCTTTGTACAAATAAAAGAGGATGGAAAATAGATAATGGGAGAGGGTAGCCGAACCAAAAGGGAAGGAGAAAAATCAAAAAGAAATCTTCTAATTTTTCCATAGAAATCAACCAAAATTTGATAGGAAGAGATGAGAGAAAGAAGAGGAAGAAGAAGAAATTGATGGAGATTATGTAAACTGTTTTGGTGGAATAAAAAAAGAAGGAATTCGATAGTTCAAGTTTAAGGTAAAGCCTCCTAAACTTAGTTATTTGATTGTATTTAAGAGTTCTAAGGTTTGATTTCGCAAATAATTGATGTAATTAAGCTAAAAATGTAATGAATAAGTTAGGGTTCATATAGTTTCTGAATTCTGTTTTAATGAAGTAAATTGAGGCTAATATTCCAAAATCTTAATGATTGAATTTGGAGATAGTTAAAACATGAAAGTTGTATATAAATGTGTTAATTATACTTATGTAAAAGTAATTTGTGAAATTCGAAGTGAAGAATGAGTTCTTAAGTAAAAACTGTGACTAGCCTGGAATTAGGGTTATGAAAAAATGCTACTGTGTTTTTATTGTATATAATGATAGAGACAGAATTAAAAGATGTGTTCAACATGAAAAGTATTTATTTATGTCTTATATATACCTGTAAAAGGGTTTTCAATTGAAATTATGGTTTCTGAGATATTAAGTCATAAGTGTAGACTACCGGAATGACTGTTTAACAGAGCATAGGTTACAGAATTATATTAATTTGACGACCTTAAAGTTTGAATTAGAAAAAGTGTTAAAATTAAAGATGATCAATTATGTGTTATCTAAATGTATGTAAAATGGTTTTGTAATTGGATGAGTACAAAATTAATTATAGGCATAGAAACAGGGCATGTCTGGATAGAGATTTTAGGACAGTAATTTAATTTTGGAAATTCAATAATAATTGTACAGTGATCCAAAAATTCTAAAATTTGAATATGTTATAATTTTATGTGTCTATTTTCAATAGTAAAAGGAATTATAGAAATTGGTTAAGTATTGATTGAGTTATTAGAAAAAGAATAGAATCTGCCAGAATAGGATTTCAGGCAGAATACAGGGTAGCAGGGCTGGTTATAGGCTTAAGTTTAAATTAACACTATAAATTGTGTAGTAATGATTTTAATGTGAAATTTGTATATTTTAGAATTTTATATGTTAAGTTTAATTATGAATAAGAATTTAAGCAATTGGATAATTGTAGAGAAAGATATGAATAATGGAACACAGGCTGCTAGTAAAGAATTTTGCACAGAAAAATCCTATTAACTTGAAAATTTGAGGAATTTTCTTTAATATAAGTATAAGTAATGTAAGTTTATGTTAAATAGTATCTAAATAGAAATTAATTGGATATGTAGAGTCAAGAATGAATAAGAGATGTGATGGGTACCAGAAGAAATAAGGCAAAGAATCAATGATAAAGGAAAAGGGAAATGTTCAAGTCATAAGCTAAGGTGAGTAATGTATACATCATTATGCATACCCATGTTTTGATTTGTTGATCCAATGAACATGTTTCCTTCTTGATTAAATGCTACTTTGTTATTGATGATCATTCTTTGATTTTCCTAAAAATTGAAATTTATCCGTATTTATTGATTGCTATTGATATTGAAATGCCTTTGATGTGCTGATTGATAAGTAAACTAATGTGTATCGATCGAAAGTCATTGTACCATAATGTTCCTAATGATTACTGGCTATTGATATTGATTTTCCTTGACCCATTTTACATGTTTGATATAGCTACTGCTCTGACAGGGTAGTAGGAATATACTATCAGCGATGTGCATATTGTATTACTGATGTCCTAGCTGGGAAGGGCTATGGTCCTGGCCATAAGGTCTGATCAGCCTTGTGCTTATTAATACTGATACTATTGGAGACTGTATGTTCGTATATAGTCCATACTGATACTACTGGAGACTGTATGTTTACATATAGTCCATCCTTTTATCTGTCTTATCTACATGATATGAGTATTGTTTACCTGATCATTGATTCCAAACATATATCTTATTGCTTATCATTGATATTTTTATTACCATATACTTATATCTCATATATAATGATGTATGCATGCTCACTGAGTATTTTATACTCACCAAATTATGGTTTATAATTTTTACAGGAATGAGATAGAGAAAGATGATTCCAAGTCAATTTCTTTTCCGACTTGGAATGTCAAGTACATCAAGGTAGAATATTATTTACTAAAGGTTATAAGTGTCCACTTATAGAGCTCCATGGTACTATGTATAATTAGATGATTGAGTATTATAATGATGTATGAACAGTGAAATATTTAATGTTACAATGACATTCAAAATATAATGTGTAATGCATAATGATTGAAAATGTCAATGATAATATAATGATAAAGACAGTGACAGAGGTAAATAATAAAAATGAAAATTTCATGTTTTAAAAAAGATTTATAAGTGCTATGTATGACTGTTGAACTGTGAAGTTGAGGGTATAAGGTTGAAAAATTATTGGGAGTGTAAAATAATTTTAGTGCAGGCTGTGTAATTTATGAAAGAATCGATTTTGGGTCTGGAATAGTATTAAAATTACAAAGGAGACTCTAGCAAAATTTCTGTAAAATTTATAAGTAATAAATGGGATTTAAGTATTGATTAATGAATTAATATTGATTGAATGATTGATAAATGGACTGTTCATGGGTTCTACGGGTTTCCGGTGATATTAAGTTTACCCGTGCTCTAGGACCGTCGCGGCCCAAAAGTGGGTCATTACAAATACACATTCCTCAAATCATGGTACATCTTGGTAATCACTAGATGTACACTCTCATAATCCGATCCCACAACCCACCAATATCAGGTACACACATTTGTTTCCCACACTTCAGTACATCATCCTCCACTGTAAACTCTAACATATTGCCATTCTGTACATCTCCCTTAAGCTTCAGTAAATATGGATTCCTATCCTAAGCCACTTTAATATCTTCAATCAATAGTGACTTCACCCAAAATTGGGCTATCAGAGCCTGGTTACAATCATGGGATCCCAAATCAACTAACTCACCCATCTCATAGATCAATGGTCTCCTAAGAACCGAGATGTGAGCTAGACTACCCATAGCCTTTTAGCTCAAAGCACCAGCTACTACATTAGCTTTGCCCGGATGGCAAAGGATTTCACAATCATAATCCTTAAGAACTCCACCCATTTACACTGCCGAAGATTTAGATCCTTCTGCTGATATATATATTGTAAACTCTTATGATCAATATATATCTCACAATTAGACCCATATAGATAATGCCTCCAAATCTTCAGTGCAAAGACCACAGTTGCCATCTCTAGATCATGTGTCGGATAATTTGCTTCATGCTTCTTTAACTGACGAAAAGCATAAGCAATCACCCTCCTATTTTGCATCAATACACACCCCAATCCAACTCGAGAAGCATTACAGTATACAGTAAACTTCTCACCCTCTGCTGGTAATGCAATCACTGGAGCACTAGTGAGGCAGGACTTCAAAGTCTTAAAACTACTCTCACACTCATCAGTCCACAGATAACGCTCCTGTTTTCGAGTTAGCTTAGTCAACAGAGTTGTAATTATGGAAAAATACGTCACAAATTGCCTGCAATGCCCTGCCATACCCAGAAAACTATAGACTTCAGAAATACTGGTAGGCTGAGGCCAATTCGCCACTGGTTCAATCTTCTGAGGATCCACTTTAATACCATCTTTACAAATCACATGCCACATAAAACACATTTCGGTTAGACAGTGCTCTCGAAGTGTCTGCATTACAATCCTCATATGCTTTGCATGCTCCTCTTCAACCTTAGAGTAGATAAGAATGTCATTAATGAACACTATGATAAATTTATCCAAAAATGGCCTGAACACCCTATTCATTAGATCCATAAATGCAGTCTGTGCATTAGTCAACCTAAATGGCAACACCAAGAACTTATAATGCCCATATCAGGTTCTGGAAGCAGTTTTAAGTGCATCACCCTTCTTAATCTTCAATTAGTGATACCCAAATCTCATATCAATCTTTGAGAAATGACTAGCACCCTACAACTGATCAAACAGGTCATTTAACTGTGGCAATAGATATTTGTTCTTCACTGTCACCTTGTTTAGCCATCCTTCTTCTTTACAAATAACACTGGAGCACCCCAAGGAGAACTACTTGGTCTAATAAATCCTCTATCCAACAACTCCTGCAACTGCACCTTCAATTCTTTTAATTTTGCTAGTGCCATTCTATAAGGAGGAATGGATATCAGATCGGTGCCTGAGTACTCCTCAATCTCAAACTCTATCTCCCTCTCTGGAGATAATCCTGGCAACTTTTTAGGAAACACATCAGGAAACTCCTAAACTACCGGTATCCGATCAAGCTATATAGAAAACTTCTGCACATCTATCACATGAGCCAAATAGGCTAAACAACCTTTCCCTATCATCCTTTTGGCCTAGATATCAGAAACCATATTAACTTTGAACTCTCGTCTATCACCCTGAAACTCAAACTCTGGTTGCCCTTCAGGCTGAAACTTAAACTTCTTCTCATAATAATCAATAACTGCCCTATATGTTGTCAGCCAATCCATACCCAAAATCACATCTAGCTCTAATACTGACAGTTCAATTAAATCAACACGCAATATGTTATCATCCATTGCAATCACACATTCAGGATAGTAATAGTCCACATCAATACTCTCACCCGTCGGGGTAGCAATCACTAAAGGCATATGCAACAATTTCCTTTCCTTATTCAATTTAGGTGCAAAATGAGGTGACACAAAGGAATGAGTAGCACCAGAATCAAATAAGGCATCAGCAATCACATTCTGAATCAAGATAGTACCTGTAACCACATTATCTGATCTCTGTGCCTCTTGGGTGTTAACTGCAAATACTTTGCCCTGATGTAATACCCTAGGAAGCCCCATCTTATATGAATGATTTAATTCTCAGTTTATGATTTAAAAGAATTGAAATAATGGGAAATAATTTTAGAGACATAGTTAGAAAGCAAATGCAAAACTTTTCTGGAAATCGCCGGTGTCGAAAACACTGTCGGGAAAATAGCAGTCCAGCTAATTTGAGAATTTCTGACCTAGACTTAGGGGGATTAAATAAGTTAATTTTATGTGAAATTATGGTGAAAAGAAAGAGTTGAAAAATATTTTATAGCACTGAAAATAAGAGTAATGGCAAAATTATAAATAAAGGCAACTTTGGGGACAATTTTGAAAATTCACTGTTTGGGATCTAGAAATGACCCAAAACTATTTTTAATAGATAGAACAACTTAAAATAAGGTATTTCACTCTCCACACTTGTGGTTGAATCTAAACATGTCACAACCCGGTTTCCCGGACCGCGACGGCCCTAGGGCACGGGAGATGCCAATGGCGACCGACACCCGTAGAACCCAATATCACGTGCACAATCTATAAACCTCAATAGATTATTCATTTTTATTAGTTACCATTCATTCTGTTATTCTGTCATGCATTATGTAATTTACTGCAATTGGCTGTAACCATTCAAATTATCATATCATACATCATCATATAGCTCAAAATATCATCATCAATATATATACATATGTTCATCTCCTCGATAACCTATACATAACTCATGGAGTAGCTAGATAATGAACACTAAAATAATAATACAAAAATCTGAAAAATATACATCAGACAGTCTGCAGATATCCTCGGATGATAGATGATAGGATTCTGCAACCTACTCCTCTCCTGAAATGGGTAAACAAAGAAATGGTGAGTATAGATGATACTCAGTGAATCTACATACATCCACAATAAACAATAAGCATCAATAAAGCAATGGTATTAGTCAATAGGATAACAGTATACATAATCAATATCAAGGTACAGTATAGCCAAAGAATATCATATAGGCTCGGTATCATATGGAAAGATAGATAAAGGGATGGACTATATGAAACAAATCATACAATCTTCAGTAATTCGTATCTGTATTGACCATATAGGTCTCCAGTATCATATCTGTATCAGTGAGCATAAGGCTGATCATACACTATGGCCAGGACCATAACCCCTCCCAGCTAGGGTATCAGTAATCCAATGTGCACATCGCCGACAGTATTTCCCCACTACCTTGTCGGATCGGTAGCTCTGCCAAGCCATATCAGAGTCAATAACAAGGTATACCATAAATAAGAATGGCATCCATAAATCAATCAGCCCAATATCAATCAGTTCAATATCAATCAGTTTAGTTATCAATATGAACAATAGCAATGTTATAGATAATACACAATCAATGGTAATTGGTTTGGCAATAAGGAAAGACATGAAACAAAAGTTGGTTTGGTGGTGGAAAACAGTAGGTCAATTGGCATGCCATAATCGCTGTTGACAATGGCATTCAAATGGTAGTCCTATGGCATACAAACCAATAGGCCAAAGACAAATGAACTTGGCATTTCATCAAATACATGGTGGACACAATTTGACAAGCCAATTGGTTAGGTTTTGGTACAAATTTGACTTGCCCATTTTAATTAACAACAAACCACATTGCAACAACAAGATATGTATCAAAGAAACAAGATTAAACAACATCAAAATGGCTCAAAATGGCTATGGAAAATCAAGCAAAATCAAATTAATGAATATGTACATGGGTTCACCCAACAAAGTGGTTTCACATTGTGAACACTTAATTTTACACCCCTCGGACTTGCATCGACCAGAACGACATTCCCCGGAACCAAACCCGCACCCAGACGGACCCGGAACGGCCTCGGAGCGCTGTTGGGCCACTGTTGCCGCCCTCCAAGTTTGGCAGTGCTGCTCGTCAGCCCCTCTGGGTGGCAGCCGCTAACCCCAATAATGCCATGGGGCGGTGCCACCCTCCTTCAGGTCCTGTGCCACCCTATGCCTGTGGTGGTGCCGCCCCATCTCTCCGGCAGCAGCGACGAGCTTCATCCGACTTTTTGTAGTTCCCACATCGAAAGTGGACAGGAATTGACCCCTGGAGCTCCTATTATAAGTAGAGGGCCTCCCCCCCACCTTCTAGAGAACAAGAACAAAGGAAAAGCAGCCCGAAATAAGCAAAAGGCAAGGGAAAAAGGCCAAGAAATCGTTTTCATCACTAGATTTCGTCTTTTTTCCTCTCCAAGTGATATTTTCTTCTTCTTTAGCTCTCTTTCGATTTAAAAGAGTTGCTAATAGGGGCGCATTGAGCCTCTTAGTTGAATTTTTGCTCGAAGCAAGGTCCCAACTCATCGCCTCGAGGCGCCATCCTATAAATGGTGGAACTCCGCTCCGGAAGAGCACTCCGCCCGCCAGCATCCCTCGAAGCTAGGGCCAAGGTATGTTTTCTAACTCATCTTCTTTATTTTGGTAGAGCATTAAAATAAAGAATCAAAACATGATAAATTGGGCATAAAATCAACCCTCCTTTGTGAGAAGGAAGAACTGCGTGGGTTTTTATTCCCATTCGACGGGATACGCAGGCAAGC